>NQII01003113.1:56336-89723 GCA_002778355.1 Clitarchus hookeri | reverse complement strand
GGGGGGGGGAGGGACACTGGGCACTGAGCCGCACGTTGTACAGCACCGCTCAAATATAGACGTTCTGTGCAACACGTGGACAATTGTCTACACTGGCCATGAGAAGTTTAAACTGTTACGGAAGTTTTCAACTGGTACGCAGGCACACCAGAAACTGGGAAATTTTTTTTGAGCATACCTGCTTTCTAAAAAAAAAATTTGCATAGCCTGTTCACGGTAAACTGAGCACTTTTGAAAGCCGTGCTTAGATCTACTTTCACCTGGGCACATCGTATATTATCCCGCTATTGTACAATTGACACCGCCATGGGCCTCGTCACTTTATTAGCGCGCCGATTGAGTGAAACTGTAAAATTATCATAAACCTATTTTAAACATTTTATAATTTCTCGCAAAAAATAAAGAATGAATTACCCCCCCCCCCTTAACATCCTCAACCAAAGCCTTGCGCTGTTAGATGGCACTAAAATTATAAATAAATAAATTAATTAATAACTTTCCGAACACATATTATGGTAACTCAATACCGGTCAGATTTCAAACAAGGTCTACAAGTTCCCCAATTTTCCTGGGAGAAATTTTTATTCCAAATGTCCGACCACATGCAGTTTTATGTTGAAATTATTTTCATGTGCATCCGTTAGTAAGTTCTGCAATAGTCTAGATCAGTGATTCCCAAAAGTTCTATGAACCGCGACCCATTAAAAAAAATGCCAAAGTTCAGGACCCTCTTCAATGCCTTATGCGAGAAACGTACCGTTTCGCTGTTCCATCAAGTTCACAATGTATTTCTTACGTATCGTAAGGAAGTGAAGGGTAATAGGATTAATGAAATAGTTAAAAAAGTTGAAGTATTAAAGAAGAATTTTAATGAAAAAAGATACCTAATCAAACAGCATTACACAATGTGTTATATTACTAATTTAGTTTAAAAATAATTTTAGTTGTAAGAAATCATATTTTTAAAAGCAAATAATGCATTTGTTTTCTATTTGTTCCCATTACATATTTTACTGCGTTCTCTGCTTAGTATTTTACGTCTGATTGACAGTTGCATTGCGTGTGTGTAGGTTCTCAATAACATTTATAACTCATGCATATGTTTAGGTATGAAATAATATTTATCGGGGCCCACCAAATTTTAGTCTGCGACCCACCAGTGGGTTGCGACCCATACTTTGGGAAATACTGGTCTAGATTTTAAACCACTTATTTTGAGTACGTGCATATCGGAGCGGATAGGGAATGCGGGTTTGCGAATGATGTTCTCATATTCACTCGCGGTTTCTGAGGTATGGACCGGCGCATGAATGCAAGGGCGGCGGGGAAAGGGAGATCCTCGAGAAAACCCGCAGACCAGCGGCATCGCCGGGCACGATTCCCGCTTGCGAAAGTCCCGGGAGTGGCCCGACCGGGGATCGAAGCCGGTTCGCCTTGGTGGGAGGCGAGCGGGCTAACCGCTTAGCCAACGCGGCCCCTGGAGGCGAGTAGTCAAACTATCACACTATCGCGGTCCCTACATTTACGTAAAAAAAAAAAAACCCGATGAATGAACGGAAAATTTCACCACGTGGCTACTGCAAAAGTCACTCCAGGGTTCGATAGCAACGAATTTGCCATTTTATTGTAGGGTGGGAGGTGACTTTAAAACCATGAAAAACGCGGGAAACGAACCGCATTGTAATTACAAAAGTGGCACAAATGTCCATGTTTTCAAAGTCTAGCGAGTCTACAAATACATTCGCCAATTTCCTCCCTCCCCGCAATTAATCCTAGTAATTAGTATACGTGAAACGTCATGTGTGTGGGGCACAAAGGAAATTTGAAACGGGGCATTTGCTTCTTTTGTATCGCCAGTCGTAACAAACCGCGAACAGAACAGACATTTTTTTACAAACCCGCGATGGAAGCGATAAACGAAACTGACTGTTCCGTTGCGTGTGTGGCCCGGTTAATTAACAAGGACAGGTGGCATTGCCTTTGAAATGGACCGTCGATACGCGCAAAACAACCAAGATTTTTTTAGAAAAAAGCAGCGCAGTGTTGTTACTGCCGGCGACCCCGAATTGAAATTCCCATCGCGGTTAAACCCAACTTCAAAATTAAACACATCAAAAACAACATGAGAACCACGTGCGATGCATTTTTCTAGGTCATCCTCAAATGGCGTACGTTTGTGCGTACAAAGTGAATAGCAAGCAGTTTTTCACACGTAGTACATATGCACTGTCGTGTAATTCAAGCGTTATTTCACACGTAGTACATATGCACTGTCGTGTAATTCAAGCGTTATTTCACACGTAGTACATATGCACTGTCGTGTAATTCAAGCGTTATTTCACACGTAGTACATATGCACTGTCGTGTAATTCAAGCGTTATTTCACACGTAGTACATATGCACTGTCGTGTAATTCAAGCGTTATTTCACACGTAGTACATATGCACTGTCGTGTAATTCAAGCGTTATTTCACACGTAGTACATATGCACTGTCGTGTAATTCAAGCGTTATTTCACACGTAGTACATATGCACTGTCGTGTAATTCAAGCGTTATTTCACACGTAGTACATATGCACTGTCGTGTAATTCAAGCGTTATTTCACACGTAGTACATATGCACTGTCGTGTAATTCAAGCGTTATTTCACACGTAGTACATATGCACTGTCGTGTAATTCAAGCGTTATTTCACACGTAGTACATATGCACTGTCGTGTAATTCAAGCGTTATTTCACACGTAGTACATATGCACTGTCGTGTAATTCAAGCGTTATTTCACACGTAGTACATATGCACTGTCGTGTAATTCAAGCGTTATTTCACACGTAGTACATATGCACTGTCGTGTAATTCAAGCGTTATTTCACACGTAGTACATATGCACTGTCGTGTAATTCAAGCGTTATTTCACACGTAGTACATATGCACTGTCGTGTAATTCAAGCGTTATTTCACACGTAGTACATATGCACTGTCGTGTAATTCAAGCGTTATTTCACACGTAGTACATATGCACTGTCGTGTAATTCAAGCGTTATTTCACACGTAGTACATATGCACTGTCGTGTAATTCAAGCGTTATTTCACACGTAGTACATATGCACTGTCGTGTAATTCAAGCGTTATTTCACACGTAGTACATATGCACTGTCGTGTAATTCAAGCGTTATTTCACACGTAGTACATATGCACTGTCGTGTAATTCAAGCGTTATTTCACACGTAGTACATATGCACTGTCGTGTAATTCAAGCATTATTTCACAAGTAGTACATAGGCACTGTCGTGTAATTCAAGCATTATTTCACACGTAGTACATATGCACAGTAGTGTAATTCAATNGGCACTGTCGTGTAATTCAAGCATTATTTCACACGTAGTACATATGCACAGTAGTGTAATTCAATTGTTATTTCACAGAATGAGTCCGTATCATCGCATGTTAATAAGAGCATGTGTGTTCTCAATGACACACGAGTGGTGGCGAGACAAGAAATACTCATATGGGTCCTTCGCGATTAAGCCAGTTATCTCCTCTGCTCTTTCTATCTCTAAATAGTATAAAACGAAGTCGCTTATCCGCGTCTGTCTGTGTATTCGCTTAGAACTTCTAAACTACTTGATGGATTTTGATGCGATTTTCAACATCATTTAGAGAGTTTCTTGAGAAAGGTTTTGGTTTATAATTAATTTATATTTAATGTAAGGATAGTAGAGAAATGTCAAACAGTTTGTAATAAAGTCGTAAAAACCCGCTTTTAGGGCACTTACATGGCTTGCGCTGACTAAACCATAAGAGATACATAAAATTAATGTACTACAGAATTGTAGCTCTCAAAAAGGTATACAGAAAAGTCCCCGATAGAATATGTTTATCTTTTAAGGATGAGCGACAGTAACCATTTTTGTCTTTCAAAGTATCGCTGTGAAAACTTAAATTGTTACCGGGCGAAGCCGGGCCGGTTCACTAGTTTAGATATAAAACGTGAAGTGCGAACTTGACGTTACGTACGTGATGGATGACATGAAATGAACAATATATAATTTTTGAAAACCCGGTATTGCGATGATGTTCATGATTACATTTACGGGATAGACGAAATATTCCAATAATATTGAGTTTAATTAACTCTGCACATTTGTTTGACCGCGCATGCAAGTATATTGATTTCCAAAAACAAAATTCTACTTGAATACTAACGTTTATGAATAGGAGTGTAAATAACGTTTCTTCCCACAGGATTGCTGTGACAAGACGCTAATTGGGGTATTGAAGAGAATCTTGCTTCTCTTTGTTCGGTTTGGCTGTCTGTTATTGTCTCGTAGAATCTTAAAAGTAATTATTTGATATGTACAGCTCGTCGCAAAATTTACCCTTCATTATGGCAGTTCAAAAAAAAACCTTAATAACAAACGAAACTCTCTTTTA
The DNA here is from genome assembly GCA_002778355.1 of Clitarchus hookeri. Lineage (NCBI taxonomy): Eukaryota > Metazoa > Arthropoda > Insecta > Phasmatodea > Phasmatidae > Clitarchus > Clitarchus hookeri. The sequence goes on along the minus strand of NQII01003113.1, from coordinate 85,292 downwards.
GACGGTCTTTCCAGTGTGAATGGTGTCCTCATTATCTTCACGTTTGAAATGCCTAACTTTCATTCCACGAAATGTTCGCTTTGCAAGATATTCGTCCACGCACCAGAATGCGTTAAGGCGCCCGTCTACCTGGCGCTTGAACTGCATTGCAGAGTGTTCCAAATACACGTTTTCCAACGAAACTATTAAGCGTGCGTCCTACGTGCTGATCTACGAGAGGTGTTAAGTACTTTCAAAATATCACGTACGTTAGAAACATCAATTCAGAGTACTCCAAAGCCGCTAAAAACGGCCTTTCCAAGGCGCTGTAGCTCAAAATGCACGCATCAGATACATACAAAACTACTATAGGCGCCTGCACTGAACCTTCCTAAAGACTTCCCACTAATAAAATTATATGGTCACCGCTGAAAGTCCCATAGGTACACGCAGCACGACGAGAACACTGCACGCCAGTTCAGAGCCTTGCGCTTAGCGGCGATGGCGTACTTGATGCGCGTGGCAGTGTCGCCCTTATCGCTCTCGCACTTCTCGGCCTAAACGTGGGAAAAAGTTCAGGGTAGACGGGCGCCTTAATATACAGAAATGAAATGTTGCGGCTCCTTTGATCTAAGAGCACTCAGTTGCTTAATGGCGTTGTAACAACCCTCCTGTTTTGGCCTAAACCGGGTTGATCAATTATATTGGAATGAAACATTTAAAATAAATCAGGCTGTTATAGGCTGCTCACGGCAAAGTGAGCACTTTTGAAAGCCCTACTTAAGACAGCCTGTATTCAGATTGTGTATTATTCCGCCGTATGAAAACTTAAAAATTGCTGTGGACCTGATCTTTAATTCATGCGTTAGTCAAATAAAAGTGTGAAATTATTACAAAATTAAGTATTTTAAAAATTCGATAGTTCTTACGTGCGTAAAAAAAAACAGAAAACATATAAAATATTTACTCTATTCACAAGTGTTTACTTAACACTTTTAATTCAGCGTCAAGTCGTAGAACTACTTTCTCTACGCCGTTGCCATCTTTACTGGGTGCTTGCCAGTCAGTTTTCGCCGGTTATAATATGCGCAGGTAGGGGCAGTGACACTTTTCAAAGGTTGGCATCGAAAGTGCTCAGTTAAACGTGAACAACCTTTATTAGTCTTTAATAAAGGTATCACTTCCATTACACTCAGTGAGTCTACTTGGAAACTGGCACAATTCCATGTTCAAAATGTTCTACTTTTACGTTTAACACCAACCTAGCCTCGTAGCGCTCTCTCTTAATATAGTCTATTCACGGTTTCTTAGAACTTTTTGAATCAAATCTTTGAAAAATCGTCCCGTGTATTACGTGTTTAGTTATTACCTGCATTACAACTGTCATATGCATCTGTTAACATGGAAGTGTCTTATTTAGCGTTAAATTGAAGTTCTGCATATATTTACTAGCACAATCATAATAAAACGACCGCAGTTTTAAAAACAAGAGGTGCAATTATTTATTAGCTGTTTATGCTAATGTTTCATACCTACATAGAAGTTTTAAAATGAAATACATTTGTTCTTCTTAACCGCATACCTTCGCTAAAATTTTGTATGTATTTAATGCATACAGTTTGTACAAACATAATTGTTTAGTTCGGAAGTCATGTTGGTCTTTAGTTTAAGTGTGTGTGATAATAACGCAATGGAAGTGAGTAATAGTTCCCGTGCTGGCGAATTGTAACATTTTTTTCCTTGTTATTAAGTTTTCGAAATATTTTTTTTTCCCAATTCCATGTTATTAATTCGTCACATTTGTTTTCCAGATGGAAAAAAAGGTAAGCCCACGTTTTGCAGATTTTACAAGAAACCTGTTAGCAGTTCTACTAAGTATTTTCTTGGCAACTGGGTTTCCAAGGGTTTTTTCTTGTAAATGAACAAAAATAGTTTTACAGTGTAGTTAATACTGGATTCTTACGGGGGTGGTCGCCCACGATGGTCGTTGGCGTTACTGTGGAATACGACACCCGTGTGTGTCCTCCTTATACAGGATGTCCGCAAATATACCACCGACAAACTCCGTCAAGTGATTCTTCACATAAATACAGACGACAGGTATACACACGGCGTTTAACCGAAATGTCTTCCTATGGAACGGTACGCACCGTTCAAGATGGTGGTGAGCGACAGGTTTATCGCGAATAGCAAAGGACCAAGTTTACCTAGACCTCTTAAAGTACTTGTAGTGTACCAGTTAATGCTGTACCACGCACACATAAGGTAGGGAGGCCTCATACTCCCCTCTTCGTGCAACTGAATACACACGAATGACAACCACCAATTTTTTCCCCATAACCTTTTAGTTATGTCCATCGACAGTATTTTCTGTAGATGTGTATGTTCACGTACTACCACAACGATGAGATATTCCAGCAGGATAATGCACCGCGTCGTCGGTCCAAGTTGTCCAGGATTTGTCCGGGAAGCGTCCTGGAGAGTTCCAAGGACTGCTGTGGCAATCTCGTTCGCCCGATACGAACCCCATCGAGCATTTATGTGACGTTATGGGGAGGTCCATTCGCACACAAGATCCTGCACATACGAATAGCATGTTGCCGGAGGCTAATTCTCGGAGGCGGTTAACGACGGCCGGACACACCCATCTTCAGTGGTCTTCTCTCTGGTCGGGTCGACGACAAAAGACGCCGCTCCCAGTGTTACGCTGGTCTATATCGGGCGCGTTGTTTAATATATTTCGGCCCCGTTTACTGACCGGTGGATGGGGATTTCTGCAACTGTCTTCGCAAGGTGGTGTTGCAATCACGCTCGTGTCCTGGTTCAATGTTTGAAGGTGTGATCAGGCAGGCCGTTCAGCTAAGGCATGATCACATCATAACAATATGGTGTGTGAGTCAACATCTGTTCACCACAGGTGTTTTTTTTTTCCACTTGCGGAATCGACGCCACTACAAGTTGCTGGACTTCACCGGACTAAAGAAGGACCTACAAGATACTAGACTCCTATTCCACGACTTTTGGCATGTCAGTGTATTGTGTCTTATAAAACGTCTTCCCAAATGGCCTAACACACTACTCTTACAAGCGTAAAGGAATGTTAATAAACATACTTATATACACCTACATATACATACATATATATCAAGGCTGCTCACGATAAAGTTAGCACTTTAGAAATGAACCCTATAATATGCACTGCCCCTGCCTGCATTTAAATTTGAGGGCGCACTGAGCGATATTCGCCCCGTAAAGTTGGTGACGATGGATGGAAAGTAGTTCCATATCTTAAAGTCAAATTAAAAATTTTAGGAAACCATTTGTGATAACTTAAATTACTTCTTTCGCCTTCTCTGGTTTTTTTTCATGCATCGAAGTGTCAAAATGAGCAGATTTTTAAAATATTTACTTTCTCATAATTTCACAGTTTTACTTGACCAACGCATGAACAAAGTGACGAGACCCATGGCAATGTTGACTTTACATAAGGCGGAGGAATACACAAGGCATACAAGTAGATCTTAAGCAGGGCTTTCAAAAGTGCTAATTTTACCGTGAACAGCCTATACATGCATACATATTTATATACACACATATATAAACCCTATATATACCACGTATATACAAACACATACTATACATCTGAGATTTGATGCTCGTGCCATAACGCTGTATGGTAGTGAAATTCACCCTTTCAATTCATCTGTGAGGTATTATCAATATGCGATTTTCCCAACAACGTAGTTACTCGGGTTTTAGCTCGCTATTTTTTTTTTGCGGCATTAGTCACTGGATATTTCCTACGAGCTGTGGTCATTACACGAAGCATAGCGTATCTGCGACCTCCAATTATTTGAAAGGCACTTTTCTCTCTGGATTATTTATTTTTATTCCACGTTCGTTATCCGACCAGTCACGTACAGTCCGGAAAATATTCTCACGTTAATCCCAGGCTTTCGTGTTACGGCGAATGTTTTTAACATTAACGACTACGGATAAGATAAATAATAATTCCCAGAAAAATTTCGCGTGCGAGACGCAACGGGATGCGAAAGTGTAATGGCAGCGCGCATCAATATTTAAGTAGTTACGACCACTCACCTTGGTTTTATATTCCCCGGAACGCTAGACGGGCACGCCAGCTGAAAGCCCCAGATGTGCGTTGTAAAAATATAAAGTCTTGTAATGAAAAATAACTTGAGGCTAAAGACGAGGAGGAACGATTTTAGTTTTTGCGCTGGTCCTCAACTTCGGCTCATCCACTGATATCAGAAATTCCAAAATCACATGGCGAAGCAGTGACGTAAGAGTTTAGCAGTTTTTTTTTCTACCGATTTTCTGTTTAAAACTAATACTAAATTGAATAATAAATATCCGATCGCATGTACTGCATAAAATTCAAAAGAACGGATTCATATAAACACAATTTTCATATCAATTCCTATTCACGCACTTCTTGGCAATATTGACGGTAAAACGCTGTCAAATCCCTGAGATTAGTTATGGCGCAGTAAGCATGCGCACTCTTACTCCATTCCAAGTCTGCTGATAATACCAGTTAGCTCTTTTCGAGATTTGATGGAGCACAAGAGCGGCAGCGATGCGTGGCCTTGAACCATAGACTAAAAGATGAGGTAGACCGACTATTCGTCTTCTGCGCATGTACCCGAGATTGACCTACCGACTATTCGTCTTCTGCGCATGTACCCGAGATTGATCTACCGCAAACCAACACAACTGTCAAAAAGCACGTGGTCAACAGCGATGAACGTGTTTGTGTATACCTTTAATTTTTGAACGTGAAAACCNATGTACTGCATAAAATTCAAAAGAACGGATTCATATAAACACAATTTTCATATCAATTCCTATTCACGCACTTCTTGACAATATTAACGGTAAAACGCTGTCCAAATGCTCAAACCCTGAGATTAGTTATGACGCAGTTAGCATGGGCACTCTACTCCATTCCAAGTATACTGATAATAACAGTTAGCTCTTTTCGAGATTTGATGGAGCACAAGAGCGGCAGCGATGCGTGGCCTTGAACCATAGACTAAAAGATGAGGTAGACCGACTATTCGTCTTCTGCGCATGTACCCGAGATTGATCTACCGCAAACCAACACAACTGTCAAAAAGCACATGGTCAACAGCGATGAACGTGTTTGTGTATACCTTTAATTTTTGAACGTGAAAACAATTCATACGAATTATATATTTTTTACAAATTTGAATTTCATCTAACTGAATTACAAAACGGTTGAAAATTGTGTTNAATTCATACGAATTATATATTTTTTACAAATTTGAATTTCATCTAACTGAATTACAAAACGGTTGAAAATTGTGTTTAACCTCAAATTTTATCCACGTCGTTTATGGTAGTCGTATTAGCAGAAAAACAGTCAAATGTTCTGCGCAGTCAGCGTGATCACTCTACCCGTATTCACTCTACGTGAAAACCACTCTATGTGGACAGGTTCCGAGAGCAGCGGTCCACCACGGAGGTGATAAAAGTGATCTGCTTCCCGACGGGGTCGCACCCACATCTGTGCGAGTGTGGGAAGGTAACGTGGCGGACGGTGGACTTTGGTGGGTTTTCTCGAGATAAATCCCGCTTCCCCCAGTCCTTGCATTGCGTCGCTCCGTCTGTGTGTCTCTTTGGGAGCAACGGGTTCACACGGGTCTTTCTGTAAATGCCGCCGCCGCCGCTGCCAGCATCATCACCACCACCACCAAACCAACTCCTTTAAGTGCGTAATGTCATCTCACTTATATCTGACACGTGGATTCAGAAGTTTCTTTAGACTTTTAGCAGGCGCTTTAATATTTACAAACGAACAACTAGTGTGGGGGGGAAAGGGGGCAGCGGTGGCGTAGTGTCCAGGGCGCTCGCCTCCAACCACGGTGATCCGGGCTCGATCCCCGGCGGGTTCACTCCCGGATCTTCGCATGTGGGAATCGTGCCGGACGGTGCCGCTTGCCGACTTGTGGCACTCCCGCATCCCCGCCTCGCGGCCTCCCCGCTCCTGCATTCCAGCACCGCTCCATTCTAGGGTTTCATCTCTGTCGTGTCCGAGGGATGACGGTCACCTACGGGTGCCAGCTGGAAAAGACCGTCACTCGGAGGATGTCGCCTTGCCCTGGGTGCACTACCAACACGCCATTTATTTATTTTAGTGTGGGGAAAAAAAAAACATTGTGGTGGTAGGTTTGTAAGCGTTGCACATTATGTTTCGAAATTACTTATTAATTAAATGATAAATATGGTAATAAACATAATTATGGAAAATATTCACGTAGCGTTATCCAAAGATTGTAGGATTTTCATTAACCAATTTGAAACTTTATTTCTCCGATAGCGGGTTTTATACAGCTGAAAACGTGTATTTTATTTTTCTCATTGTACACAGTTAGAATGCAGAACGAGGCAAGAAGAGAAATTTTGGAACCAATGTTGAATTATACAGAAACCACTGTAATTATATGCACGAATTAAACGGGACGATGTCCTGTATATAAAATCAAGCGTGTTCCAAAGTGACGATGGGCCGAAACGCCTTCTCCTGAGCGGGGAGGCCGGCAAAATTTTGCTTTAAGTTGTTATTCCCATGGTGTTATGAAACTTCCCAGAAATGGATTCTCTTCTGGTGATGGGTTTGTTTTTGTACCGAGTATTTTATGGTTTTGTATTGATGCCGCGAAGTCTAAAAGAAGTCATAGAAGTTATTCGAAGTGACAGCCGGCGACTTCATTTCATAACGTACACCTCCAGTGCAAATTTTGTTGTGTTCTAACTTCATGACATAAGTTTTTAAATGTTCCGGATTTACAGTAGTTTCTTTCCATTCACTTCCGGGTCTTCCTGATCTCTCCTCACACTCGCCTGTACATCGTAACAGTTTTCGGACTGCGTCTATCTTCCAGCCTACCTGCATGATCTTCCTAGTAGGTTCTATGTTGTTCCATTAAGGGTTCTATATTATTTAATTTTTTTTTCCACGCAGAGATAACATATTCAAATCCTTTCTGATAGCTTCATTTTATATTCTATTTTCTCCAATGAGCCCTTTTGCTATTCTCTCAGAAACTGCATTTCAGCAGCTTCGATTTGTACCCAATCCCTCTTCTCCCGAATCTATATTTTACATCCGTATGTTAATATCAGGACTCCCATTACCTTGTAACATTTTAGTTATGTGTCCGCTTTTCAGTTTATTTTTTAGTGATTTATTAATTTCTAAATATAAACGATCGAGTTAATGTACCTTTCCTTAAGGTATTTATCAAATTCGTTAAGTTATATCACATTCTAATAATTTAAAACTGTGCACTTATTCAATAATTTTATTACTCAGGACTACTTTGCGTCTAAATAGATATTTCCCCTTGAATGCCATTACTTTTGTTTTTTGATGTGTGCAATATTAATACTTTATCTCCGAACTCGTGTGCCTGAAAATAAGGTTTTATAAAGTTCTTCTTTAGTTTCTTGAATAAAAAATACATAATAAAAAATATCTAATATGGTTTACAACATATTTATACCTATCTACGTAAATGGCAGTTGATGTCACTATTCTTGCTCAAAGATCTTCGTTCTGCTGTATTGGAAATTTCATGAAACCCATGTATGGGATACCGTAAAATACAAATTTCATGAAATCTTTGCTCCAAACAATTCAATCGCCCACTTGAAGCATTTCCGGCCATAAGTACAAAAAATAATAACTTTGATCTTATGAACCTAATAATAATCTTCGTAACATCATTTTAATTATGCCCTTCATTACAAAAGTTTCTTGAGCTTGTCTGTAGGGAATTTCAGATGTTGCAACGAAGCAATGTCCTTTGCCAAATTTGCTTCATTTTCACAGTGTGTGAAATATGTGCATGATAGCTATAGTCATTGGCATGGGCTAGGGGCAGTGATATTTCGCGAAAAGATTTCGAGACAAGATAGAGTCCAAAGCACTGTAGGGTCGTCAGGTTCTTTGATTGGCTAAGAAATATTCTGGCCCGTGTTAACTGTTTGCGCACGAATCACGAAGGTTCAGTGTCGGAGTTACTTAGTCCTGAGTGGCTTGGTCAAAGACGGACACGCCACCAGCAGCCAGTGGAGGTATTACAACAGCTGAGGTGTGTGTATAGTACTGAAGTCTACTGTGTGCTCCGATTTTTACGCGAAAAGTCACTGGCCCTACCAATGAGTTCTGTTTTGACAAGCATGCAGGTTGTCGATAAGTTCAATTCACAACCACCTTAGATGGTTATATATATATATATATATTTCGATATATCTGCAAATTAGCCGGATGGCCAGTAGGACAAACTTAAAAAACAATCAGTATATTTGTGGCATGGCTTGTATAATTAGGGACAGGTGTTTTTTCGCGAAAATATTTCAAGACCAGTTGTACTCCAAAACACTTTTGTTCATATGCACTTTCGTGGTTGGATGATTTCAAACGTCATGTATCTCAAATGTCTGCCAGCGAATCATGGACTTTAAAAATCGGAGTGCTTTATTCTGATTGGCCCAGTCAAATAGGAACATGTCTTCTCACGTAGACACGCTGCCAGTAACCAAAGGAAGTTGTGGCTGTGGACGTAGGGTATTGAAGTCTGGAATGGCCATAAATATTCTCGTGAGAAACACCTGTCCCTAGCTATAACGTAACAAACTACTTACATTTTAAAATAAGGCAAGACAGAGTACTGAAAAGACGAGGTTCACAAAATAAGAAATCAAAGGAAATTCATATACTTCTCTCTTTTGCAGACACCTAAATATTGATAAATTTGGTATCCCTATACTACAAAACAAAATATGGAAATGCTTACTTCCGTTAATTTTATCTGATTCTGAAAACAACGTTATAACGAACATGGATGATATATTTGCTGCTATCTATAATCGCAGAGTACTTAAAATCTATGTCTATCAACGTGAATGTAAGGTTAACACGTAATGCTGTACATTACAGAGAACATTTATAAAGCAAAGTTTCAATACCCTATATATTTCTATAGAAAACACTTAGCCAACACATTGTGCGAAGTATCAGACACGGGCCAGTAGACCCCAGACATCTTAAGTACCAGCTAGTTGTCCAAACAAAATTTTTGACTGTATCCCAATTCCCTTCAAGTATATACATACTTCGCCCCGCCTGTGACCACACTAAGTATATAGTAGAGCCATCCCAATCCCTAGTATAGCACACACAGCGTCTGTACTAGCCAAGTACACGCTGTTACTTACTTGCTGGGTGAATTTGCGTACTTGCGGTGGTCGCCATGTTTGTTTTCAAACGTCACGTACATAACCTATGATGGGAAGTTATTTGGTTCTACTTACCCGCCGTATTATTACTCTACGAAGCGAGCAATGTGCAACATTATTTCCACATTTTTAATAACCTACCCGTTACACATGACAAATGCATTGTTGTTATTTTTTTTTACAACAACACCAAACACCACCATAGACAAACGAAAGCCAAGACAACAAACATCAAACACAAAATGTTTATTTACAGCAAAAAAAAAACATAGAGAAGTTTGATCAGAATGACAAAACACGTGTTTACTTTCTAGTAGTTCGTGTTATTTACGCCAGGTTTTGCGAAGAATCAAGTACAGTCAGAAAAAACCCGTCCCAATAGTCAGGGTAAGTACACACAACGACAAGTACGAATATGTATATACTTAAGAAGTATGTACTTACAATTGGGATACATCCTTAAAAAATCACCAACATAGAAAACACTGAGAAGGCAGGATCATCGGGGTTCCTTCAACCTGAATTTGTGATTTCAACCTTTGGAAAGATCCTTCCTTAAATTTAAATTAGTCAACTGGTACTCATACTTGAATTAATGGAGCTGACAAAAAAGATGCAGTTCTTTAATTATGTACTTTCACAGTTCTTCCTTTTTAGATTTAGTTACGCTACAACTAATAATAAATAGGAATTTGCGTAAATAGAATCAAGATTTTTATTACTAATGCACAGCGCAATTTATAAAATATTAATACGTTCAATACGAAGCAGGTTCTCATTCAATCATCGTACCAACGATGAGTAGGGCCAGTGACTTTTCACGTAAAAATCGGAGCACACAGTAGACTTCAAATACTATATACACACCTCAGCTGTTGTTATACCTCCATTGGCTGCTGGTGCCGTGTCCGTCTCCGACCAAGCCACTCAGGACTAAGTAACTCCGACACTGAACCTTCGTGATTCGTGCGCAAACGGTTAACACGGACCAGAACATTTTCTAACCAATCAAAGAAGCTGGACGATCCTACAGTGCATTGGACTGTATCTATCTTGTCTCGAAATATTTTCGCGAAATATCACTGCCCCTAGCGATGAGTAGTAAATGTTGAGCTTCCGAACAAATTTCGCTGCTTGATGCCCGATAACGTGTGGTCTACTTGCAATTTAGCAGGAATCTACCGGGCGGTTATAATTAAAATTTCCCCCCACCTGGAGATATCTGAGGGGAGATACGACTAGAATGAAGCGAATCGAGGCTGATGTATTACCCAGACAAAGTGGAACAGATTACATCGAACGGATTTGCGGGGAGAAAAAAAAATATGGTCGGTCATTTTTCCAATATTGCAGAAACCTCGCTGGCATGACTCTCTCTCTCTCTTTCTCTCTCTCTCTCTATCTCTCTCTCAGTTGTTTCTGCCATGCGTTCTTTGCGCGTTGTCGCACGCAAAATACGTAGCATGCGTAGGCAGTTCAAGGTAAACTGAGCACTTCTAAAAGCCTTGCTTCAGATCTACTTGCATGCACATTGTATATTCTTCCGCCTTGTGTACAATTTTCATTGCGATGGGTCTCAACGCTTTATTCGTGCGCAAGCCATGGGAAGCAGTAAAATTATTAGAACAGTAAATATTTCTACAAATTTTCTAATTCTTACTCTTATACGTAAGGGCAGTGATATTTCGCGAAAAGGTTTCGAGACAAGATACGGTCTAAAGCACTATAGGATCGTCCAGCTTCTTTGATTGGCTAAAAAATGTTCTGGCCCGTGTTAACCGTTTGCACACGAATCACGAAGGTTCAGTGTCGGAGTTACTTAGTCCTGAGTGGCTTGGTCAAAGACGGACACGGCACCAGCAGCCAATGGAGGTGTAACAACAGCTGAGGTGTGTATATAGTATTGAAGTCTACTGTGTGCTCCGATTTTTACGCGAAAAATCACTGGACCTATTTATACGCATTGAAAATACAAGAAGAAAAATGAGTCATTTCAGTATTCACAAATGGTTACCTAGTATTTAAAATCCACAGTTAAGAGGAAGATCTACTTTCCCTCCGTGGCTGCCAAATGTACCGGGCGCATTCCAGTAAGTGTGCCCGTCGACATACACGCAGGCAGGGACAGCGACTTTTCCCGAAGGTTGCTTTCAAAAGTGCTCAATTAATCGCAAACAGCCTATATTGTATATAATAGTCTTGTAGTGGCGAAAGGGTTATTACAACATCACTTTAGTTTTCCGATGGCGAAACAATCTTGTAGCCTGCACCATACAATTACGTATACAGAAGAAGAATTGCGTGGCGTTTCTTGATGATGTGGGCGTATCCATTCGCCAGTTGGCTTTATTCTCATTGGCTACCGCGCATTGCGAAAGAAACGCAAGTGGCTGAAAGTTGCCAAGCTCCGTCTGCTGAACAGCGTTCCAAAATGTCATAAAAAATAATTAAAATCAAAACTATGAATTTGATTCAGTATAACTTACCCTATGTAACAAAACTACTTTATAGTAAAATACAATAAAGTAATAAATAAGCTGTGTTACTTTTTTACAATTAGTTTTCTACGCTTAAAGCGTAATAAAAATAATAAAAGCATGAATAATGACAGGTTTGACTCGTTATTTCAGCGTCACGGCGGACAGTAGAGGGTTAAATTAAAATGATGAAATATATGAAATATAATTTGATAGGTAGGCAGGGCTACACCAGCAAACAGCACGTCATTGGCTAATAGCCAGCCAGTTATGGAGTTTCACAGTAAAGTAAGCGAGTCTGGCGGAGTCTGGATTATTAAGACAGTGGTAAGTAAATATGAATAAATAACCAATATATAAGATATTCCTTTACTGCTATATTTAGGGGACTTACCACGAGTTTAGCTTGGATTCCTGCACATGGGTACCGACCTCAAAAAAACCTATAAAACATTTAACACTATTAAACTATTAACTTAACTATTAAATTTTAATACTATTGATATTATTATTAAAGGTGTAATTTTTGTCATGTTATTAATAAAAAGAACATTTAATTCAATTTAGACCTTCTATTATTTTTGGTATTCAAAAATGAAATGGTGAGATGCCTCTTTTTATTAGATCTTATTAAAAGTGTTTCTTTTATAAAGTTATTGAATGTATTATTTACATTAATTATTATTATTATGATTGCTATTAATAATAATATTGATGCAATAGTTTGTACTAAGAAATATGTTAATGCTGAATTTGCTTTTCTACTAAGATCACACAAATTCTCCGATTCCATAAAATGTCAATTTGGTTGACAAATTACGAAATGTATTGTATTGGCAACAAATGGGTCAAAGCAAAATAAGAAATATTCCAGTGTATTAAGACAGGAAAAAAATTTACGTGGACTGTTCTTTACGGTTCCCTTTATTACAATATCTCTCAACAGCGAATGTTTTAAGGAAATCTGCTTCATTTTTTGGACGTATTTGTAATTTTTTTTTTCCTAAATATCTACCAGGCTTTCATTATTATCTCTCTCTGGCCTTTCGTTCATTTAAAGACTTTATCCGCGATGCCCTCGTTCTTTGCATCCGGGAAAGGTCTTGTTATTACAAGCCTGAGTAATTTAGGGAAGTTTTGTGAAGCTTCTGTAGAAGACAAGGGATGGGTATCGAGTTCACTTCAGGCTCAAGTTTTCCTTATTATAAAGTACTCTACAGTACTTGGAACTAATGCTGTATCAGCCTGCTTTACCTTAGAGCGAGAGTACAATCATTATAACACCTTCTAAGAACATCCAATTTTTACAACTTTCAAAAGGATCCGTCACTTATTAAAAAAATTTCAGTCTTATAAAATATTTGACAGATCTGCCATTTTTTCAGTAAATTATGCAAACGATTGAAAGAACGTTCGGTTTATTTGCAATACCTAACGTGTACGATGAATCTGCCGTTTGATGTACTCTTTGGTGTGTCAACGAGCTAGCGTTTTGTGTAAAGTTAAGAATAGCTAGGGCCTACATATTTAGTCTCGGCGAATATTACACCGATTCTCGTGAAAATTTGTACACAAATTATTTTCTGTAAAGTGATTTGTTTTTTTATGATTATATTTTAGAGTTTAGGCAGATGTGGTGTAACCGTGGCCTGTACCAACCAACTTTTTAAAACACCCATTTAGCATCACCAAGCTCAAACTTAAGCCTACGTCTAGAATACAATACAGGAGACTGAGCATTACTAATAGCAGAATTAGAAGTTGAAACAAGCTCATTAATAGCATAAGTCTTCCAACATGTAATGTCTCTCGAATCTATCTGACTCAAGTAATTAACACCTGTCACTGTATTGTTGTGTGGATGTCTGAAGAAACGAAAAACTCCAAAATACCAGATCCATTATGGGCAGTCATTCCTTGAAGAGCAAATCTGTACGTGAAGATAAGAAGGATGAAGTTCTCTTCTGCAGTCGTAACTGGCTTTACGAAAACACTATCGTCCTTCATAACATCACAATCGAAAGAACCAATGTTCCGAAAAACAGGTCAACAGGTGGCCAGGTTTGCCACCTGTTGTGGCAGTACCTAATAAAGAAATTAAACTTATTTATTAATTACCTTGTACAGCCCATATCTCTATATTCTCCGTCCACCGAAGCATAATTTTCGGGAGAATAAATTGCTGGAGTAGGTATTGTAATAATAATGGTGTGTGGGGAGTGCACCCAGGGCAAGGCAACACCCTCCGAGTGACGGCCTTTCCAGCTGGGACCCGTAGGTGACCGTCATCCCCGAGCACGACAGAAATGAAACCCTAGAATGGAGCGGCGCTGGAATGCAAGGGCGGGGGAAGCGGGAGTACCCCGAGAAAACCCACCGGAAAGCGGCATCGTCCAGCACGATTCCCACATGCGAAAATCCGGGAGTGAACCCGCCGGGGATCGAGCCCGGATCGCCGTGGTGGGAGGCGAACGCCCTGGCCACTACGCCACCGCTGCCCCTAGAAGGTATTGTGAGGATGCTTACATGAGGTATGCACATTCCAATATAAAAAAATTGAAGTGGGCTTGCACAGGTACATAAAGCCTAGTTTCCTTTAAAATGTGTCATTAGGTGATGTAAATTTGACTCGCGTGTTAGTGCAGCCTTTAAAATTTCGAAGTATAGAAAGAGCAAATTATTTACACGTAGACCGGAAAAATAGAGGGACGCTTTCTCATTTGTTGCGGGTCCTGGGACACTCACGACGAAAATCTTGGTTCTTCAAATTCTGAGTCAGATGAAGGGCAGGCGTTTCCAGTTCAGGAAATACGAACTCAAGAGCTAACGTCGGTCTCGCAGGAGCCAATTTTAATATTCTCAGCGCTGAACCACTTCTATGCCGTAAAAACTGTTATATCCTCTTGGCCTTGACTCGGGACCAGCAGTAGGTACCTGTCGTGACATCTCAGTAGTTATATTTTTTAACGTGGCTAGCCAGAGACGGGACACGCTTTCTTATCATCTCCGCAAGTTTGTCTTTTTTTGGGCGATGCAGGGGTGTAAGAGTTTCTCTTTCCTTTGCCTGTTAACTTCCACTCCCTTTGTTTCTTTTGGCCTTTGGATTGCTATCGGGACCACACAGTTTTTCCACCTCTTTGATTGTATTCTATTAAATCTAAATCCAGGTAGACTGGAATAGTTGTGTGACGCGGTTAACCTGCCGTCCACCCAGTTCCCTACACTTTACGGAATCTATACTAACTAACTGATATTCTACTTTCGATTCCATCCCTCTGTATCGACACCCAGCGGAGAAGAGAGAGAGAGTCCGGACCTTTCTTCGGTACAGCTGCCCCTGTAGTCAGTCTTTCAGTCATGAATATTGTCTAGATCATGTCCCGTTTCCATTGCTTCCCTCTTATCTCGCCTTGGAAAGTGGAGAGCTGCGAGTGACTTTGAACATCGTGGGGATTCTTGAGGCAATGCTCAGGGACTC
This sequence comes from Clitarchus hookeri, assembly GCA_002778355.1. NCBI lineage: Eukaryota > Metazoa > Arthropoda > Insecta > Phasmatodea > Phasmatidae > Clitarchus > Clitarchus hookeri. The sequence goes on along the minus strand of NQII01003113.1, from coordinate 70,070 downwards.
GCCACATCCTTGGGGCTACGGTATCGCCAATGTGTGCTCGTGGCTGGTGGTTGGCTGGCAGCAAGAACTGCGGGGTACGGGGGGGACACTATGCTTAAACGTCCCACCTGGGATGCAGTACTCAACGCGAGAAGTTGGTCGGTACGTGCCCTGGGCATATTAAATTATGTATCACCTAAAGTAGGCAAGATCTTGACAGGCAGCGGGTGATGGGTGACATGTCAGAAACGACGCTGCATATACGAAACCCTGCATCAGCTGATGCGTAAACGAATGGAATCTAATATCACGTTGGCTATTTTGACAACACTGCCGAAGGCACACCATGCCTCAGCTTCAGGTGCTGGGCCGGCATGACGACGCATATTGCAAGACTTGGTCAAGCGTGCGATGGATGCAAACCATTGTGGAGATGCAAGCAGAAGAGGGATACGTAGGAGAAAACTATGGCGTGCCGTTCGTCCCTCCAGGTCCCACGTTCCACGCACCATTGCAGCCGCAGGTGGAAAAAAAAACTCTTCTAAAGAAATATAAAATAAACTTCAACAAACATTGCAACTATTTTATTTTTGTTTACATTTAAAACCTATTCTGAACGTTATCTCAACTTCCTAGAAGAGATAATAACTACAGAGAGAAAATGTTAAATGCGCTATCTCATGATGAGATTAATATATTTCAATCATATTGTTACATGCTTGCTGTTATAAATCGTTTTCCTTGCCCCGTCTAGCTCGAGTGAACGAAGACGTGTGTCAAGGCCAGGGCGGGCGATAAACCTAGGAGCGCGCGGAAATTTACAAAGGCGAGCTGGCGTGGCATGTGCACCAGATAAGCCTATAGGGACTCGTGCTCCCCCACCCTTGAGCGGATTGAATTTGCGGATATATCGTTGAAAGAACGTTCTGGTAATTGCCCCTAGCCTCTCTCAGTGTGACTCGGGGAGCGGGGAACATTCTAGACCGGGCCATCGAGACTACTTGAGCCGCGACGGACCTCCGAGCCGACAGTCTGGAGTTTGGAGGACTGGACGGCCTTAAGGGCCAGGTGTACGAAGACAGCAGGGCGACGAGTGGCGGCGAGAGTGACCAGCGGGAGGGAAATCTGCGGACTGCGAGCATCGGCACAGTGATGAGTGAAACTGACGGGCGGGACTACTGAACTGGATGCGTGAGTGACAAGACATTTGGAATTATGGCAATGGACAGATTTAAAGTATGTAAATAATGAGTGTGAATTAAGAGCTTTATACCTCACGAATTTCGATACGCCGCTGGTGTCAATAAAATATTGCGACTAAAATATTTTTTCTTTTTTATTGTATGATAATAAAATACTTAATGTAGTGTTGGCACGGCGCCCCAGCATGTTTCGCACGTTCCGTCAGACCCTCCCAGAGTCACGGAAACATGGCCGAGCGTGGAAGCAGTTTCGTTGGATGATGAGGGGGGATGAAGGTAGTACTCTAAAGGGTAGAAGGGGGGCAGGTTGTTGAACACAGGGCATGTCATTTCCGCCTTCCGGCCGACCGAGCGACACTTGTTACCACAGCCACCGCTATGGCGCGCCGAGCGCGGATGTGACCTTGGTTTCGAAGGGAGGGGATTTAGGGCAGCGCGTATTTTATTTTTCTGCGCTCCACCCGACCCTTATAATTAATTTGTCCAACCGCGTTGGCGAATGGTATCGTTTTTTTTGTTGACTGAATTTGTTAACATTATTAACTACAAAAATATTTTGTTTTTACTCTTACACAAAAAAAGACTTCAACTTGCAAAATTTATATCTTGTAGTATGTACAACTAACCAATTATGAAATTTAGCCTAATCACAATTTTATTTGTTTTGGGAATACACCCACAAAACCAAATTATTTCCAGAATACGAAACCCATCATCGTCGTTCATTTTAAAATTTGCTTAGAAAANATACACCCACAAAACCAAATTATTTCCAGAATACGAAACCCATCATCGTCGTTCATTTTAAAATTTGCTTAGAAAAAATTTTTTTTTACAAAAATCCACGGAGAGACACAGGTAGTGTGCGTACAAAAATTTCTTATCTTAAACAAGTTAAAAAAGCAATAAAAAATAAATTCTTAAAATGTGTTATACAGAATATTTATGTAGCCTGTCTTAAGTGGCAACCCTAGGTGCTATATAGGTGTCATTGCAAGCAGTTGCGTCTATTATAATTTTCAATAAACTAGGGAATACTTCAGTGTAAATTTTTTCCAGGATGGAAATGAAAGTCGTTATTTTGTTGCCCATTCATGAATTTGGTTATTGAAACATAAATGTGGTAGTTGAAAGTGCCAAAGTCAGCAAAAAATTACTGTAAGTAGCTCTTTATTTACGATATTTATTCTTCTGTAAAGCAGCGTTTTAAACTACAACGGCGATACTGTATCTTTCCTGAACAGACTGCTGTGTTAAAGCCATACAGTCCCCGCTTAAAATTCTGAGGAAACGCAACACAGGCGAAGCTTGTCTATGGTATTTTCCGTCGCCGTCACAATGCCACTTTATGGCCGGACGTGACTGAGGCGTTCAGTATTGCTCAGTAAGGACTCTCCTTGAGCATTTGTCAGTGGAAATTGTTTTTTCTGTTCCGGAAAAGGTAAAATAGCGAAAACCCATGGTGCAATTTTCTAGACTCGGTTAAGCTTTGTTCGCACGACGTGGAGGAATATACTGGAAGTAAAACTTAAGTAGAGATTCAGAAAAGTTGGAAGTAACTATGAATGGACTATATATGGCAATCTGGAACGAAGGAATTTTTGTACGTTTAGGTTTGGTACGCTGGCTTAACATGGTATTGATCAGTCATCGCGACACCGAGCGAGGACACGTTGCATATGAATGATATTCCTGACCGGTGCTGTACACGGCAAGGCATCAGCGCCCAGCCTTCCTCGAGGCTAGTCTGGTTTGCAGAATTTTCTACGCCTTTTTTTTTTCACATGAATATTTAATGCCAATATTATCGATCAGGCAGCACGTTGTTTCACTGGTTGTAAGAACAATGCTTGACACAAGTACAGCACATACCAAAAAAAAAATTAACGTGATTGCAAACACTTGAACCAGGGAAATTAATGCGAGACCGAACGAGCTAAGTTAAATTTCGACAGGCAGCTGCTCTCTTTGCGCAATACTTGAAACAAGTTCAGATAGGTTGCGACAGGATCAAACAAGTTGTGACTTATAACATGTTCCAACACGCCTTTTAATAACTCACCATTTCTACCCTACCAGGAACCAGATTAAAACATAAATAATAACATATCATTAACAGTAATGTAGTTCAATATTTTTCTTATTTCATAAAAAAAAAATGTTACAATTGCCATGTTAATGTTGGTGTAATCTAACTTAAGTGCCGCCCATTACTCTTAATCGGTTTCAATAATTTCTGATTTAATTGCAGGAGTCGGCTTGTATCTTAAAACTAAATCATGCATAAAAATGGTTAACAAATGCATGTGTTAGCGTAAAGAAGAAACTTAGTGAACTAAGAGATTAACAGGCAAGCTCTGAGCCAATTAAATTATACAGCTAGAGTGAGAGAAGAGTGAAGAGATTTGGGCGCCTCTTAACAGCGAGGTCTTGAGAGCCGATGAGGGCGATTGAGGTGAGCATGGAGCAGCGCCAGAATGAAAAGGATGGGGGAAACGGGAGACCCCCGAGAAAACCCGCCGACCAGCGGCATCGTCCGGCACGATTCCCACGTGCGAAAATCCGGTGACCCGGCGGGGGATTGAACCCGGTTCGCTTTGATGTGAGGCGAGCAGGCTAGCTGCTCATCCACCGCGGCCCCTATATAACTAGGAAGTGATTTCCGAAGTACCTCTCCAGGGATGCATGACCCCCTTCACTCGCGATGGAATTTATCCAATGACGTGAGGCATGCAGCGTTCCGTTTCGTGACGTCCGTCAGCGCAAAAAAAAAACAATGCAGCCACCCACAGGGAAATACATCCCAGATTTCCCTACGGAACTCCTGCCTGCACTTCAGCGAAACTAAATCCATTCGCGCGGCTGAGCTTTTTGTTTCTCAATGTGGCTGCGATCAATCACGTTCCCGTATTTTTTACAAGTGCAAATAAATGCTCGAGCATTCACAAAGCCAGTGAGTTTTTCGCAAAATACTTGTTAAGTGTAACGTAATATAAATGGAAAGGAACCGTCACGTCATTTAATATACATGTACTTGTCGACCGTGTGGTTAAATGGTGAAATTGTAACACACCTGAATATGTTACCACATAAAGTATAAAAGTAGAAATAAACTGAGTCCATTTTTCACAAATTCTTACCCAATTCGTTCAATAAGATGTTAAGGTCGCCACCTACCTGGTGCTTGAACTGCGTTGGAAATCCTTTTTTTTTTTTTTTTTTTACGAAACCATTAAATATGTCCCCGTTATATCAATGTACGAAAAGAAACTACACTTCAAACAAGGTACGAATAACAGTCCGAAAACATAGCGCATACTATAAATGCTATTTCCGAGCCCTCCAGCATAGATAACGACGGCATTTTCACACTGGTGTATCTATAAATATACTGGTCGGAAACATGGGTAACTGTTATAGGTAGCGCCAGTGACTTTTCGCGTAAATATCGGAGCACACAGCAGACTTCAATACTATATACACACCTCGGCTGTTCTTACACCTCCATTGGCTGCTGGTGCCGTGTCCGTCTTCGACCAAGCCACTCAGGACTAAGTAACTCTGACTCTGAACCTTCGTGATTCGTGCGCAAACGGTTATCACGTGCCAGAACATTTTTTAGCCAATCAAAGAAGCTGGACGACCTTACAGTGCTTTGGACTGTATCTTGTCTCGACATCTTTTCGCGAAATATCTCTGCCCCTAGTTATAGGGACCTACACTGAACGTTGTTTCAGGCTTCCGACCAATAACATGGTAGGTTCACCGCTCGAAAACTCGTAGGTGCACGCAGCACGACGGAAACACTGCACGCCAGTTCAGCGCCTTGCGCGTAGGGGCGATGGGGCACTAGGTATGCGTGGCAGTGTCTCCCTTATGAGACTCGAACGAGTTGAAAAGCTCCACATGGGCGGCGTCCTTAATGTTGAATTATAAGCAATAAATAGCAGTCATTCTTTTCAAAAGGTTGATATCAAAAGTTCTTACTTTACGGATAACAGCCCATTAGTAGGCAGGCATCGCGAGAAAAGATATATGCTCCGAGTCAGACATCAACTTGTTACGTGCATGTCTGCAAATAATCTTTGGTTATTGGCACGCGTATCTGTGTGACAAGAAATTTTCTACCCGTCCGGGCCAATCGGAATAAAGTTACCCTGGCGCTGAACATCCGTGATTNCGTCTTTGACCAAGCCACTCAGGACTAAGTAACTCCGACACTGAACCTTCGTGATTCGTGCGCAAACAGTTAACGCAGCCCAGAACATTTTTTAGCCAGTCAAAGAAGCTGGACGACCCTACAGTGCTTTGGACTGTATCTTGTCTCGAAATCTTTTCGCGAAATATCACTGCCNTTTCGCGAAATATCTCTGCCCCTAGTTATAGGGACCTACACTGAACGTGGTTTCAGGCTTCCCACCAATAACATGGTAGGGTCACCGCTCAAAGTCTCGTAGGTGCACGCAGCACGACAGAAACACTTCACGCCAGTTCAGCGCCTTGCGCGTAGGGGCGATGGGGCACTAGGCATGCGCGGCATTGTCGCCCTTATGAGCCTCGAACGAGTTGAAAAAGCTCCACATAGGCGGCGTCCTTAATGTTGAATTATAAGCAATAAATATCAGTGATTCTTTTCAAAAGTTTGATTTCAAAAGTTCTTACTTTACGGATGACAGCCCATTAGCAGGCAGGCATCGCGAGAAAAGATATATGCTCCGAGTCAGGCATCAACTTGTTACGTGCATGTCTGCAAATCATCTTTGTTTATTGGCACGCGTGTCTGTGTGACAAGAAATTTTCTACCCGTCCGGGCCAATCGGAATAAAGTTACCCTGGCGCTGAACATCCGTGATTGGTTCGCGTGCGAGTTAAAATCATCCAACCACGATATTGGTTCTGAACTAACATGTTTTGGGGGTGCAACTAGTTGTGGAATGTTTTCGCGAACAACAAGCGGCCCTGCCTAGTACTTACTATTCTTCTCTAGTTGTATAAACTTATAAGCGCACTTCATAAAATAAAAAATAATAATTTCCACGTGGGAGGAAAAAAAAAGTAAGTTTGGTGGAAGTACTCACGGGAATACAATCGATCATGTAACACGTTGCAGGCGAAAAAAATAATTTTACAGGGACGCTGTTAACTCGACACCCTCTCGGCCGAAAGTCGGCCAATAATGTACGTTCTACAGTACAGTAACAGTTTCCGGTGCACAAACTAATAACGAGGTAGACTGATTCCCGTTTCCTGTTCATGCATACGACAGTTGCATTGGTGATGTGCGAATCAATTTGTCAACAGCGATGCACGCGTTCGTCTGCATGTGAATTTTCAAAATACTCTGCCCTTTTTGCACGCACCTTCGACCAACTTGAATACCGTAACCTCAAGTTGCATTATAACAAGGTTATGTTAGAGAAAATGCAAAGACAATTCAAAGCACTTGCTTCCAAAAGCAGTGTTCAAACATCAACTACCAACCGCGTAGTTTTTAATACCGCCATTGGGAGGAGGTAGTTCAATGTCAGAACACGTAGAGTTACTACTGAAAATCTTGCATGCGCACTCCACGTTTCCATTCGTGGTTAGGTCCAAATTTTTCCGAAAACCCTGATAAAAGTTCTACTTTCATGTTGTTTCCTCCGCCTCGTGCAAACAAAGCTTAACCAAGTCTAGAAAATTACACCAAATGGACAACGCACCGCATTCGTGCGCACTCGGTGTAATAATAACATTTTGCACGATAACTATTACCCAATAGGCATTACCAACAGACATATACTCTCCCTGTTTTTATTTACATTAATTATGAATTGAATATTACATTTTATATATAAATTATAAGTGAAAGTTCAGTTTAATCATAAATAAAGCACTAATGTTAACAAAAGTAAAAACTCGCTTGAGGTAGGTACATGGGATATTTATGAAACAACCGAACACCTCATACTTAGGATGATTTTTAAATGATTTAATTCAAAAGGGTGAAGAAACCGCGAATAGGATATACCAATTGGACAGTGTAATTATTATAAGAAATTGANCCTCGTGCAAACAAAGCTTAACCAAGTCTAGAAAATTACACCAAATGGACAACGCACCGCATTCGTGCGCACTCGGTGTAATAATAACATTTTGCACGATAACTATTACCCAATAGGCATTACCAACAGACATATACTCTCCCTGTTTTTATTTACATTAATTATGAATTGAATATTACATTTTATATATAAATTATAAGTGAAAGTTCAGTTTAATCAGAAATAAAGGGCTAATGTTAACAAAAGTAAAAACTCGCTTGAGGTAGGTACATGGGATATTTAGGAAAAAACCGAACACCTCATACTTGGGATGATTTTTAAACGATTTAATTCAAAAGGGTGAAGAAACCGCGAATAGGATATACCAATTGGACAGTGTAATTATTATAAGAAATTGAATGGAGTATATATGTTATTTTTCTAACTTGTAGAAAATATGAGTGTATCTGTACAGACGTCAAACTGATAACGTGTAGAAATCCCAGTCACAGATTACTTACAGAGGTAAAACAGTCGCTTATACGGTACTTATACGTAGGGGCAGTGATAAGATACAGTCCAAAAGCACTGTAGGGTCGTCCAGCTTCTTTGATTGGCTAAAAAAATGTTCTGGCCCGTGTTAACAGTTTGCTCACGATTCACGAAGGTTCAGTGTCGGAGTTACTTAGTCATGAGTGGCTTGGTCAAAGACGGACACGGCACCAGCAGCCAATGGAGGTATAACGACAGCTGAGGTGTGTATATAGTATTGAAGTCTACTGTGTGCTCCGATTTTCACGCGAAAAGTCACTGGCCCTACTTGTACGGTGGCCGCGCACGCCAGCAAAAATGGTGTCATTGGACAGCAACATGTAACGCCGTTCGCCAATCAGCACCCGGTGACTTACTCGCCAGCCGCCGGCCCAGCCAATAGGGAACCTTCTGCGTCATGCGTTAGCAAATCAGACGCAAGGTTCGTCCCTAGAGCCTCGCGCGGCCAATCACAGAATGGTTACAGTCTGTTCGCGAAATAGCCTCATGTACGACGTGATTTGTTGTTTCCTGAATACGCAACGTATCACAATCGTTTTGTACTTGGGTTGACGTAAAACTATCCTATTTTTTGTTATATTCAAATTTTATTTACATTTTACCTACAAATTATAACATTTCATTCATGATCAATATAAATAAAAAAAAACCGCGAGAAAATAGTTGTGTTGGTAATTGCCTGGTAAGAAATAGTTCTTATGCAAAATATTATTACATCGAGCGCGCACGAATGTGGTGCGTTGTCACTTTGGTGTAATTTTTTTATACTTGGTTAAGCTTTGTCGTCACGAGGCGGATGGATATCCTGGACGTAGAACTTTAGTAAGGCTTCCAGAAAAGCTGGAAGTGTAACCGTGAACGGACTATACCCCCACATCAAAGGAACCACCACGTCTTTTCTTATCGCCTTTGTGTCCTAGGACTTGCGAAGAAAGCGCATTTTCGTGATGGAGAGAAATTTGGAAACGATCTCTTGGCGTTTATTTTTTTTTTTAGAGGTAACCCAGCGACGACGGAACCCATAACGCGCCGAACATCAAAGAGGCACCTCGTGGCGCGGTTAATTTTGAAACTCCGTTTGCCAATTCTTCCGACAATCAACGGCGCAAGCAAGGTTTTAAACGCCCTCGTCGACGTTCTGATGGGACATTGGCGGGCGGTAATGTTTGCGCTCCTAATTGACTGTCGTGTTCGCTGGGAGTATTTTCGCTAATTACCTCGCTNTCCGTGTATCCAAGTGAGGAAACGCTAGACTTCTAACGCTTGTGCACTTCGTTATTTCGCTTCCAGTACGAAGAACAATTCTGGCTTGTTGCGAATTGTTAAGGCCCCCGCCTACCTGGCGCGTGAACTGCGTTTCGAAGACAACTTCCCGGTGGAACCGGCGCTGGCCTCCCCAAACCTCCCCGATACCTATTAACAGGTTAAACCAGATGCACTTCTTCCTACTGTACGTTAATCTCCCACAGACAAAAAGCTAAATCGGCTCTTTTGTATCGTAGTTTAACTCCGGGAACTTGCGTTTTTGAAATCCGCCATGCTGGGCCGAACAGAATCTAACTGGANCTAAATCGGCTCTTTTGTATCGTAGTTTAACTCCGGGAACTTGCGTTTTTGAAATCCGCCATGCTGGGCCGAACAGAATCTAACTGGAAAAACCTAGTGATTTTAATCATGCATACCTAACGCGTACTACGCGAGTCCTTCTTTCACGTGAAATTAAGCATGGCGGCGCATCCTTAGCACAGACACGCCCCAGTGCGCTCAAGTAAGGGACTGGACTTGCACTTGGGGGACAAACGGTAAACCAGTATTGTTCCCCGCCTCCTCGCCCACCGAGCGCAAAGAGCATAAAACTATACCACACTGCAGACTTTCCGAACAGTCACATTCATGGATGTCGGTAGGAAGCAAGTCATGACCAGTATCCAGACGGGCAGGAACAGTTTCCCCGGGTTGAGACGCTGACGCAGTGACGCACTCAACTTGCCAAGGGCCTCGTCGCGATTCTCTGCCACCGCCCACTGATCACTCCCGTCTTCTTTCCTCCGTCTTTCCTGCTGTTGTTCTTCCTGTCTCCAGTAGGTTCGATCATCGTGGCAGAGAAAGGGAGAGTTTCCCTGGGTTGAGACGCTGACGCAGTGACGCACTCAACTTGCCAAGGGCCTCGTCGCGATTCTCTGCCACCGCCCACTGATCACTCCCGTCTTCTTTCCTCCGTCTTTCCTGCTGTTGTTCTTCCTGTCTCCAGTAGGTGCGGTCATCGTGGCAGAGAAAGGGAGAGTTTCCCTGGGCATGTGCAGCATCGCGCCTAGCACACGCACGCCAGGGCCTCGTCGGGATCCCAGTCTGGACAGTCAGACCCTTCCCACCGACATCACACACACAAACTGCGTTTCGAAGAGTTTGAAATACACGTTTTTCCACGAAACTATTAAACGTGCGTCCAATATGTTGTTCTGCGAATAGAACACCCATTTCAGACGAGGGCCATTGTGTATTTTCAAAATACCACGAACGTTAGAAATATCATTTTAGAGTACAATCCAAAACTGCTAACTATGGCATTTTCAAAGCGCTGTATCTCTAAATGTAAGCATCAGATACACACGAAACTACTCAAGTGCACCTGCACTGAACCTTCCTTTACACTTTCCACCGATAAAATAATTGGGTCACCGCTGAAAGTCCCATAGGTACACGCAGTGCGACGAGAACACTGCACGCCAGTTCAGAGCCTTGCGCTTAGCGGCGATGGCGTACTTGATGCGCGTGGCAGTGTCGCCCTTATCGCTCCCGCGCTTCTCGGCCTCAAACGCGGAAAAAAGCTTCTGGTAGGCGGAAGGAAGCCTTAAGATGTATGTAAGTACACAGAGACAAAATAGTGAGGCAGTTCCTTTGATAGTATCGTACCCATTTTCTAATTGGCTGAGCGAGGCCGTGGCAACTGGCCCTGTGCCTGATTGGCTAATGCGTGCTGCAAATGTTCCCTATTGGCTGGGCTGCCAGCTGGTGAGGAGGTCACCAGGCACTGATTGGGGAACGGCATTGCAATGTTCTTGACCAGAAACGCAATTTTGCTGACGTGTGGGGCTGAAGTTCGTGGCATAAGCTAATGTTTCATCTCTGTACTCTTAGGTACTCTGTACTCGAACAATAAGGTCATCAGCATATTAGCGGCTGCCACAGTCGGAACTCATTCGCCCAGGCACCTGGCCACTCTTGGGGGCCACGGTGATGAAGTGGTCAGACTACACACCTCCCACCTAGGCAAACCAGGTTCGATTCTTAGCGGGGTCGCGCCCGGTTTATCGTATGTGAGAATCGTTCCAGACGGCAGGTTTTCTCGGGGATCTCCTTTCCCCCCACCATTGCATTCCGGCGCTGCTGCAAACTCGCCTCGCTTCACCCTTATCGGCTCTCAAGACATCGATGTTATGAGCTACCCATATTTCTTCACTACACTCCACTTGGCCACCCGAAATTAAGCAATCCAAATGATGAAGCTGCTATTTATCCTGGTTCATGCCTAGCGTTTCGAATGAACAGAAACAGTAGCACACGTAAAATTAACTTGTATTTACCTGTCTTATGTTTCCAAAAACTTCCAATATATCATACACTTTTGCTAATAATGCTGCAGGCATCAGGAATTCGTAATCATCTTGAGCTGCTAACAATTAGGTAACAAACCCTTTGCCTATGAATTATTTCCTTAGTAATGCAACGACTGTGTTCTAACCAACCCTCATACATAATGCCAGTGAGAACTTTGTTGCCGAATTACAGCTGGAGATAGTTACCAATTGTAGCTACCTTTCATCGAAAAGCTTTCACATTCTGTTCTTTTCTGAGCTGGCAACGGAAATTCACGTATTTCTGGTGTACCCAAATCTCAAGCCATCAGAACGCTGACAAAATTGCTGTCAATCTCTTTCGTTGTCGCAACAGATTTGACGCAGACCTGAAAAATACAGTCCAGTACCGAATCCGACACGGGAACTGAACGGGTTAACTTCCNGCAACAGATTTGACGCAGACCTGAAAAATACAGTCCAGTACCGAATCCGACACGGGAACTGAACGGGTTAACTTCCCGGTTAGCCTTTGTGCAGGAAAAATAATTCTGTTTTTGCTATAAGTGTAGTTATTTTAGTAGTATTCGTATATTTCCTAGACAAAAATGTTCGAGCCTATCAGGTTCTTGTGTTGTCAATTAACAAACCGTAATAAAAGGTTTGTTGGCCGCACCCTCTTGTCCCCCTGAGAATAACAATTTTAACAANTCTTGTGTTGTCAATTAACAAACCGTAATAAAAGGTTTGTTGGCCGCACCCTCTTGTCCCCCTGAGAATAACAATTTTAACAAAATTAAATTATGGGAATATCAGTCATGTAATCTCTTATAATTTTCTGTGGACGTCATTTGTTTACTGTCCCACTAAACCTGTATTAACGCAAGTAATCTTTGCGTGGCATACATGAAGACTTTGTTTCGTGTTATTGCGGCAAACATTGATTATCTACCATTTTTTCCTCTGCAACCCATTCATGCTTTTGAGGTTGATTGTTTGTTTCGATTGCACTCGAAACTACCGTTAAATAAATTGCTATAGTATATTCACGGTAACCTCAAACTTTTTGAATCGAACCTTTTCAAAATCACCATACGTATGACGTGCTTGACGGTGTCTGAAATGTCATTAGATACAATCGTTTTATACCTGCGTTTTCATAAAAAGAACCTTATCTTTGGTTAGATTAAACGTTTATTTATATTTCATATCTTTAAATTATGCTATTTCATTACTAATAAATAGGGGCAAAAGATTTCGAGACAAGATACAGTCCAAAGCACTGTGGGGTCGTCCAGCTCCTTTGATTGGCTAAAAAAATGTTCTGGCCCGTGTTAACCGTTTTCGCACGAATCACGAAGGTTCAGTGTCGGAGTTACTTAGTCCTGAGTGGCTTGGTCTAAGACGGACACGGCACCAGCCGCCAATGGAGGTATGACAACAGCTAAGGTGTGTATATCGTATTGAAGTCTACTGTATGCTCAGATTTTTACGCGAAAAGTCACCGGCCCTACTAATAAATAATACGAATAAAACATTGGGAGGAAATGTGTGTCGGTAATGTCTAGTTATAAATAGATGTTATAAAAAATACAACAACACCGAGTGCACACGAACGCGGTGCGTTGTCCCTCTGGTGTGATTTTCTAGACTTAGTTGAGCTCTGTTTGNAACAACACCGAGTGCACACGAACGCGGTGCGTTGTCCCTCTGGTGTGATTTTCTAGACTTAGTTGAGCTCTGTTTGCATGTGGCGGAGGAATATCGTGGAAGCAGAACTTTAGCAAGGCTTCAGAAGAGTTGGTAGTAACCGTGAATGTATGATGATAAAATACTAGGTGAAATACGACTCACTGATAATGCAGTCTATAAACTGCTGTGAACCGAATAACTATATGCTGTTCACGGTAAAGTGAGCACGTTTGAAGTCCTAGTTACTTTTATTCTATCAGCCAGTTTTTTATTCTTCCGCCACTTGTTTTTAAAAATAATTAGTATTTTCATGTCAGTAGTACAGAGAGTATATATTTCACCGGACTCGAAAGTTAACATCTAGGACTACAATAAAGTACACTGAAGAGCCAAAAAAAATGGAACACCTGCCTAATATCGTGTAGGCCCCCGCGAGCACGCAGAAGTGCCGCAAGACGACGTGGCATGGACTCGACCAATGTCAGAAGGTATGCTGGAGGCATTGAAATCCGCGCCAATTTGAGAAAGGGTTGCACGTCTGTCACGTTTAATGATTCTCGTCAGTCGTCGTTAGTCCCGTTCGTTCACGATCTTTTTCCGGCCGCAGCGATGTCGAAGATGTGATGTTTTACCGGATTCCCGATATTCACGGTACACTCGTGAAATGGTCGGTACGCGAACATCCAAATGTTATCGCTGCCTCGGAGATGC
>NQII01003113.1:26161-42555 GCA_002778355.1 Clitarchus hookeri | reverse complement strand
GTACCCCGGCGTCAGAACGAGAGACTCGCTGCTCGCGTCAATGCACCGCGCTCTAAAGAATGCATGCGTGCCGGTCCGGACCAAAGGGACCCACCACAAGCCGCGGAAGCTACGAGGAACCGGAAGTAGGTCAGCACTCGCATCCGGCCGGTTTCCACCCCTTCCCTTCTCTCGCCCTAGCAAGGGGCAAGCATAAGCACCGGTCCGGCGGGGGACAAAAACAACACTCGGGCGACGTCGAAACTAGGGAGTGCAGGAGTGGAGAACGGAGAGGCACAGACAACTCTAGAAGAGGATCAGCAGCCGCCATGTTGGATTTACAGAATTTAATCACCACAACCACCTCCAATATACCGTATTCTATTTTAGGCATCGAAAAGGCATAGGACTTATCTTTGCGTATGTTCTAAAACACGTGTTATAGTTAGGGCCAGTGACTTTTCGCGTAAAAATCGGAGCACACAGTAGACTTCAATACTATATACACGCCTCAGCTGTTGTTATACCTCCATTGGCTGCTGGTGCCGTGTCCGTCTTTGACCAAGCCACTCAGGACTAGGTAACTCCGACACTGAACCTTCGTGATTCGTGCGCAGACGGTTAACACGGGCCAGAACATTTTTTTAGCCAATCAGAGAAGCTGGACGACCCTACAGTGATTTGGACTGTATCTTGTCTCGAAATCTTTTCGCGAAATATCACTGTCCCTGGTTATAGTCCATTCACGTTTACCTCCAACTTCTCTGAAGACCTACTTAAGTTCTACTTTCAGAACATTGCTCCGCCTCGTGCGAACAAATCTTGACCAAGTCTAGAAATTCACACAAAAGTAACAGCGCACCGTATTGGTGCGCACCAAGTTTAATAATGTTTCGCGTGAGAACTATTTCTGACTAGGCGTTACCAACACACCTTCTTACTTTATACTTTTATTTATATCAGTTATAAATGAAGTACTATCATTTACAAATGGATTGTAAGTAAAAGTTAAATATAACCAAAATTGAGAATTTTTTTTTTTTTTGTAAATGGAGGTACAAAATGCTTGTGATACATGACATGCTTTGGAAACAACAAAATACGTCATAAAGTCTGAAGATACCGCGAATAGTCTATACTAGATTACATTTGATAGTATCATTTTATAAAGCTTGAGAAGCTATTATTTACGCTGTCGCATACGAAAAAATTCGTTTAAACATTCTTGAATATAAATAACGGTGAAAAAAAAAATTATATATCCAAGATGGCGGGTACCGATACCCCGTTAAAAGTGAGGTCTTGAGAGCCGACGAGGGTGAAGCGAAGCTACTACGGAGAAAACCCGCCGACCAGCAGCATCATCCGGCAGGATTCCCGTGTCCGAATAATCCGGAAGCGATACCGTCTGGAATCGAACCAGGTTGGTTAGTTTTGGTGGGAGGCGAGTGATCTGACCACTTCACCACCGTGACTCCCGAGGGTGGACAGGGGTAAGCGCCACTACCCCCCCCCCACCAGATCAGCGGTTGGAGGGGGACACGTTATGAGAAAAATTCTCCCTTACTCGCCTTCCCATCTAGGCGAACCGGGTGCGGTTCCCGGCGGGGTCGTTACCGGATTTTCGCGAGCGGGAATAGTTTTGGACGATGCCTCTGGTAGGCGGGCTTTCTCGGGGATCTCCCGTTTCCCCCGCCCTTTCATTCCGGCACTGCTCCACTCGCTTCACCCTCGTCGGATCTCAAGACCACTATGTTAGGAGCCTCCCAAATCTCTCAATAATTTCAAATTTTCCTTAGGAGGAGTTTCTTCACGATGCAATAACGCATGCAAGTTAGTACGCAAAAAAACGAAACGATTACCAGCACGCGTGAAGCATCGCCAGAAACTCGCATGTTCGACGCCCGATCCGAAAGCGTCTAGACGGATTACAGAATTGTATGATCGGTTCCTGTGGCCACGCCCCAGTCAGTTTCTGCCGTTCATGTTGTCGGCGTTCGTCCCTTCTTCGCGAGACTGCAACAATCGCCATCGCTCAACTGTTAGGCGACGATTCGCATCGTCGATCGGTAAAGGAAGAAACGTAGACAGTAAGTAAGAAAATCGATAGCAGAAATTTCAGTGAGAAGGGAGCTTGAAATAATTACGTAAGGAGACGGGAATGCGCGGTTCTTCTGTGTCCTCAGAGGACAGGCACACCTTGGTATCATCAAATGTCATTACTGTATCAACGTACCATCGTGCCCACAACACTAAAACTCCCAAGCAGCGCGGAACAACCCGTTGCAAACGTCCTCGGAGCACGAAACACCAAACACTGCCAGATCATGGATTGACGTGCGAGATACCCGCCATAAGAACCACCATGCAATTCCACCTCAGCGTACTAACCTACTCTTGTACCCGACTGTAGCACAGTTGCGCCATTATGGAAGAACCATCGGAGATATACTTTCAACGTTCTCGCCCGTTTTTTTAAACCCAGTCTTGCAAAACAGCAACAGCTTTCGTTACTAATAAAAAAATAACAATAATATTTGCATAGTTGCGTAAACGAAGATGATACACGCCAAGCCCGATTCAGTGATATCGATCAGTGGAATAACATTCACAGAAAGTCAGTTGATAAGTTACTGCCGACTGCCAAATCAAGCAAATGAACTGGGAAAAAGTGATTTATGGCAGTGAAATTCTGGACACAAATATTTCAGAGAAATTAGGCTATCACATAAAAATATATATCTGGCACTGAATGACTTTCCGCTCAATTTTCACTGGTTTTCACTGGTTTGGCTCAAGTCTCACTATTTCATATTTAGAGTGTAGGTTATACAGTCTCTCATATTTTAAACAGGATTTTATTGGCACGCGGTAAACACGTTCGGTGTCGCGCGGAATATGTTGAGTGTGAATACAAAAACTAACGGAAAATTTTTCCTGAATGGTGGATATGGACGCCTGACTTCTAACTTGTTCCGAATGTCTGTAAACGTGCGCGGACTTCGAAGTGTTTAGGACCAAAGAGTTCTCGCGGGCCATGAGAAAAAAATGGAAACATCATCCGACACACACGTCAACAATTAAGGCTAGAAAAACATCAAACTTACACAGCTCTTTGGAAGCTATCAGTTGGCAAAC
Organism: Clitarchus hookeri; assembly: GCA_002778355.1. Classification (NCBI taxonomy): domain Eukaryota; kingdom Metazoa; phylum Arthropoda; class Insecta; order Phasmatodea; family Phasmatidae; genus Clitarchus; species Clitarchus hookeri. The sequence continues at coordinate 39,438 of NQII01003113.1, read as the reverse complement.
TGCAATTGGACACTGTCATTACGTGTACACGAACAGCGGAATGTTTCATGAATTCATTACAGCTAGAGACATGAAACATTCGGGAGGTCATTGATATGTAGGTACTTCACGTATACTCCAGCAGATATCAACCGCTCATTGGCTCACTGCTGCCACAAAGGGGGGTCGTATTGGGTCTGCAATTTTTGCAAGTTTATATTTGGCTCAGGGCCCTTCAACAGGTGTCAAATAAGTAAAATAAGTCTTGGACCGATTTCAGACAAAACATAGGCACATTAGTGGTTGAATTTCATCTCTTACTGAAATAAATTTGCGAAATTTTCAGCTCTCTAATTTAAGGACAAGCTAGATTAAAAAACTGTAAATATTTAAGCTGGTTTCTTATCTGGACAGGAAATTTTAGACATGCCGTGAAAGAGTCTGAAAGAATAACACACCTGCCAGAAAACAAGGCACAAATCCCATGCGAAATGTTCTAGGGCAAAACTGGCTCATCGCTTGGATAGCAGCCAATTAACAACTGCAGCTCTAGATAACCTAAAATTCACCGAGATCGGGAAATTCACCAATGTATACGAAGTAGTGCACATGGGTGACTCAGTTCTACAATTTTTTTTTAATGCCAGGAAATGTGTACCGTCCTCAAAGTTTCAAATGTTGCTTCGTTTTTGAAAGCGAAACACCCACGAACAGATTTCATTTTTTTTATTTTCATTATGCACTTAAGAATACCGTTTTAGTAGTAATGCTCAATAAAAAACGTAACAACTGAAATAAATTTTTTTTTAACTGACAGATTGAACACAATGGCTTGCCATGACGATTACTAGAAACCCCTATCATGTTAGAATCCACAGTCCTGCATTTACTATAAAGTGAGTCCCATTTGCTCATTCCCACCAAGGCGAACCGGGTTCAATCACAAGCCAGGTCACGGGATTTTCGCAAATGGGAATCGTGCCGGACGATGCCGTTGGTGAGCGGGTTTTCTCGGGATATCCCGTTCCCCCCACCCTTTCATTCCGGCGCCGCTCCATACTCACTTCAATCACCTCATTGGCTCTCAAGACCTCGCTGTTAAGAGCCCCCCCACAAATCCCTTCACTCACTCACCCATTTGCTCATTGGGTGCTGCAACAGTCGAGAACCAGATTCCTGCCAAGACTTGGCCACTCGGAACCAAGCTACCGGTTTGCACATGTCTACCATTGGTTCAGATTCCTGCAAGGCGTGTCTGATGAGCGGACGGAGCAGTGACACGCATAAAGCGAACTCACACTTTTATGTCACCTAGCCTGTTACACAATCGTAGTAAGTAGAGACCTGAAGAATTCGCGGATTGATTTTGGGACAAGCTAGAATTCCAAACACGTGTGTTTATACAACTTTTATCCATTGGTCTACGTGGTGTTCGACACCTCCTGGGGAGCGCTGGCCCAATCGTCACCTTTTACTGTGACAGCAGACAACCAATGTGCAGTTGCTACCGGCACATTTGTACATAAGACTGGAGAGTCTAGCCTTCAGGTCATTGAACTCACGAATTTTTCTGGTCTGTAATTATTAAGAGCCTCTGGTTTTTTTCGCGGGCTGATGTTGCAGCAAGATTCACTTCACAGTCCTCTATACAGTCGAGACACCACCGCTTGCTTCTTGGTTGCTCTGGTCAAGTGGCGCGATCAAGTGGGGCCTTTGTATAGGACAGTCCACAGCTCACTAAAACTACTGCTTCCTGCTTATTACTGGCTCACAGTTAAACGGGGCGCGTACGAACACCTGCTGTCCAATCACAGTAGCAGGATAAAATAACAAGTGCTTGAAGTCTACCTCAACACCGTTTGAAATCGCGAAGTACACTTAGCACTACACATTATTAGAGACCTGAAAAATTCGCGAGTTCAATGACCTGCAGGCTAGACTCTATAGTATTATGTATAGATTGCGGATATCAACTGCACATTGGTTGTCTGCCGTCACAGCGGAAGGCGAAGATTGGGCCAGCCTTCTCCAGGAAGTGTCAAACACCGCGTGGACCAATGGTTGACATTTTATTAACACACGTGTTTTGAATTCTAGCTTGTCCCGAAATGAATCTGCGAATTTTTCAGGTATCTACGCATTATGTATTCTTCCGCCAAATGTAAAATAAAACATTGCCACGTACCTGATCACTTAATTCATGCGTTAGGTCAAGTGAAACTGTGAAATTATTATAAATGTAAATATTTTACAAATTTGCTAGCTTTTACAATTATATGCATTAAAAAAACACAGAAAGCAAAATGATGTGTGTAAATATATTTCAGTACTCTGAAATGTATACCTTACACTTTTAATCAACGTTAAGACTTGGGAAATAATATCCCTCCGTCGTTACCAACTACACTGGGCGCGTGCCAGACATCGTGTCCGTTAAAATGCATGCAGATACGGGCAGTGACATTTTTCAAAGGTTGGTTTTCAAAAGTGTTCACTTTACCGTGCACAGCCTATAACAGAGTGCAGTAAGCTTGTACATTGTGGTACCGAACAATACGACTGTAGAAACAGAGAGTACAGAGTATTTTACTCGTTTTGAATGCGAATAATTGCGTATAGGTAGGGCCAGTGACTTTTCGCGTAAAAATCGGAGCACACAGTAGACTTCAATACTATATACACACCTCAGCTGTTGTTACACCTCCACTGGCTGCTGGTGCCGTGTCCGTCTTTTACCAAGCCACTCAGGACCAAGTAACTCCGACGCCGAACCTTTTAGATTCGTGCACAAACGGTTAACACGGGCCAGAACACTGTTTAGCCAATCAAAGAAACTGGAAAACTCTACAGTGCTTTGGACTCTATCTTGTCTCGAAATATTTCGCGAAATATCACTGCCCCTACGTATAGGCTCTTCATGGTAAACTGAGCACTTTAGAAAGTCCTTCTTCATATCTACTTCTATTCACGTTGTTTATTATTCCACGATGTATAAAATTAACATTGGCAAGGGCCTTACCACTTTATTCATACGTCGGTAAACTGCAACTGTAAAATTATTAGAAATATATATATATATTTTACTACCACTACATATATATAAAAAAACAGAACGTTAACTGCATTATTTAAATATTCACTAGGGCTGATCGGTTAACCGAATTTTCGGTTCGGTCCTGTCATTTTTATAAAAACCGAAACTGACCCGAATTCTCAGAAAAAAACCGACCAGTCAGGAGTTTATTTCACCGAAATTAAAACTAAGAAATTATTCAAAATTTACCAAATGATGTCACTTCCACTTATATTACGGCATGTAGCGCGCCCGTGGCATTATATTTACAACAATTTCACTAATTAAAAGTTGTAGCGTTAAAATCATCGTAAACAGTTCCCCGGGATAAAGAGGTTATTTCATTATGTTAAACTTAGTTATACAGGCTGATTCTAAAATTATGGGACAAACATTGAGGGGGGGGGGGTAGAGCTCACTAAAACAAACCATTATTGTATAGGAATATATAGGCGGGAGTGACGCGTTGAGGCACAAACACAAAAATAACACATGAAATGCAACACGGTGTTTATTTACAACGTGGCCGCTAAATGCCTTTTTACAGCAATGTTTATAATAATTGCTCAAAATTGCTACCACCGACAGTAATGCAAGCTTGGTAGCGTCAGTGGAGTGACTGTCGAACAGATTCAAATACGCCGGGTGTTTCACGCACGCCACCATTGTCAGCCAATCACGCCATATGTAGAGGTCGCCAAGCATGCGTGACTGTTGGTGGATGCATTTCCAGCAACTGTTTTAACATTTTCTGTACGGAATCACTCGTTAAGTATGCTGCTAATGAACATTTTATGTTTCCGTTAATGTGTTATGTTGTTGTGTTTGTGCCTCAACGCGTCACTTCCGCCCATATATTCCTATACAATAATGGTTGGTTTTATTGAGCTCTGCCACCCCTCAATGTTTGTCCCATGATTTTAGAATCACTCTGTATATTCAAATTTATGTACACAAATGTTAGTCACATAAATTGCTTCAAATATAATTTCATATTAACGAAGCAAGCAAACAGATCCCTCGTAAATATGTAGCAAGTAAATACGGCGCTATGGAGTCAGTCCTGCCACACTTGCTCGTGTAATTTTCCCTCTCCGGTGAACGGTTACCGACTCAAGTTTTGCTCATTGCACGGACACAATACTGCACAGTATCTCGTTTATTTTTTTTTTTGTTACGTTTCTCTGCTTGCTGACTGCTTTGTCATTTTCCTTCGGCAGCACCAATGCAGGCTAACCACTGCGTTTTTCAACAGCCTGATTACAGACCAGCCGTGGTCTCGCCATTGTGCGAGGCCTGTGTTCCGTTTCCTGCACGAGCCTGGTTAAAACAATAACAAAGAACGTTTCTTTTGTTTTCGCTTCGGGCGGGAAATTTTTTTTTAATGAGTTTTTACACCGCTTGCATTGCTTGCGGCAGATAGTTGTTTACGTTCAGACGAAACGAATTCCATACAAGTTGAGTGAAATTTCTTTTTTCTCAAACTTTTAGTGGAAAAAAAATAATTTTGGTTTACAGCAGCTGGTTAATATTGTATAAACGTGTCCAGATGCAGACGTATTAACTTAATTTTGCTGGTTATCTGCAATGGCTGAAGCAGAAAATGAAGTATAACTCATTACGCCGGGCTGTTCGTCTCGGGGAAATGAGTTGGCAGTTTTTACGCATTTTTAAAAAACGAAATAAAATCAGTGGGGAATGAGCCACCTCCAAAATCAGAAAACCATGTCAGTACAAGTGAACCAGTGAAAAATGTTTCTGGCTCAAATGTGTGGACATATTATGAAAAGGAACATGGCTGAAACAAATAAAATCCAAAGTGCAAAATGTTAACGTGCGTTCAAAGTTTATGAAACCAAGTACAGGTGAACAAGTATTTTAATTTTACACCTTAAAGAACACCCTGACAAATATGCTGAATTTAGAAAATTAAATCAAGAAATAAAGAAAGCACACAAGCACAAAGTGTGAAGAAGGCAATGCACCCCCCCNCAGGAGAAGTAATTTCCGAAAAACAAAAAATTATAGCATGCAGAAAGCAAACAGAGTGAAGCACTTACAACCAAAATTGGAATCTGGATAGCAATCAACATGCACCCCTTCACAATTTTTGTAGAAGAAGGATTTCGAGATGTTATGGAAGAAGCTCAACCGAACTGCAGTGTTCCATCACGCCAGGCATTCCATCGTCGCGTGATGCTCAGAATGCACGACACGTTAAAGAAGGAAGTTAGTAATGTTCTGCAAAATAACCTCGGCAAGATCAAATCATTGCCTTTCACCACAGACATGTGGACAAGTCGGTCCGTGGATGGTTGTGCTTCGCTTGCGCGCCACTTCATGGGAAATGATTTTGAAACTCAACGCCTGTGCTTAGGATTGTCATGTTTCGAAGGCACAAAAAAAAAATGGAAAGGCAATTTGTGAAAAGTCAAAAAGAAATTGTGAACACATAGGACGTGGATCTTGATGAGAAAAATATTCCAGTTTACGTAGTCGCTGATAATGGGCGAGATGTAGTGAATGCAGTTTCTCGCCCTGCATGGAAAGGCATCTCGTGCTTTGCTCATACACTACAGTTAGTCATCTCAAGCGCCAGAATATACGCCACAGGAATTGAAGAATAACGCAAGAAAGCACGTCGTACTGTGGGATATTATTCACAGAACAGCCAAGAACGTAGTAGATTGCAAATAATTCAAAGAGCCTTCAAACAACTATTTCTCGAAGTTGTTATCGACGTTCCCGCTAGGTGGAACTCTGAATATGCAATACTTGAGCACCTCTGTAAACTGAAAAAACTCTGTAACGGCCGAGCTGGCTTCTGCAGAAACCAGCATAAAAAATTGCAAGATTCTGAGTGGGCACCGTTTGAAGGGGCTACAAAGGAAATAAGCAAATAACAGCATCCAGCATCATCTCGTGTGACTCCCCTGCTAGACGATATAATAGAAAAACTTCAGATATTTCTGAGTCGGGGGGGAAAAATCTCTGCGGGTAATTTGCTGAAAGAACTGAAGTCAAGTTTTACAGATGTTAAATCAGGAGACCTACCTTTTTGCTATGGTCCTTGACCCACTATTTAAATGTGTTCTGCTAACAAATGAAGAGACCCTAGAAGTAACAAGACACCAACAGGACGTGAAAAATACTCTGCGATTCAGAACTATATGTGGATACTTCATCTGATGAGCAGGACGAATTATCTGTCAAGGACAGTTTGAGACGTGCTGTTAAAAATGCTCAGAAGTAAAACCTTGCTCCGCAAGAAGAAGCTGGAAATGATTTGAGAGTACCTATTATGAGGAGAGGTAATCCCTGTGCAAGGTGGGCAACCAACAAAGAGAAATTTTTAGGACTTTCAACTCTCGCAATGCAGTAACTTAGTATTCCTGCTAGCCAGGTTTCTAGCGAAAGAATGTTTTCAGCAGTGGGTCATACTGTAACGATGTGAATAGAGTGTCTTAATCCAGACACTATTGAGAAACTTGTTTTCATTGAACAAAACCAACATTATCGTAAGACAAAGTGACACTTGTAAGATACACTGCTACTTTATAGAGTGATTGATGTTTTTGGCTAAAATGAAAGTGAAGTCGACACCAGACCTTTTACGTGCATAAATGTTTTTAACTATACATTTGTGTATTCCTTTTTACACAAAAGAATGTTTTCGGCAGCTGGTATTTATAACAAAGCAAATAAAGTGTGACACTGTTGTTGAAGAGAACTATCATGAAGCTAAGAAAGTGACATTTTTATATATACTGGTAACATTATCACTTTTATAGGGTGATAGATGAATTTAGGTATAATGAAACAAAACTCATTAAACATTTGCGTGATATGAAAGCCAATATGAAAACCAAAATTTTTGTGTTCATAAATATTTTTGTAAGCTTTGTTGCACTCATCAAAATGTGTAGCTATGACCGACCCGAACCGAGAACCGACATTTTAAACCAAAAACCGAAACCGAACTAAAAGTGTGAGAACCGATCAGCTCTAGTACTCACAAAAATTTACCCAGCATTTTTAATTCCACGTCGAGACATGGAACTACTTTCAATCCGTCGTTGCCAACTTAACAGGGCGCACGCCACTCAGTGTGCCCGTTAATATCACACGCAGGAATAGGCAGTGATATTTTTTCAAAGGTCGATTCCAAAAGTGCTCACTTTACCGTGAGCAGCCTTTGCCAACCTGAAACTTGCAAACGCCTTGACGAGGCAGGAACACCAACCTTCGCGCCAGCCTTCCCTTTTTGTTTCCGTCGGTCCGTCGTGTAATACATTAGCGAAACACAGTGACCAGGACGACGCCGTGAACCTCGGAGTTACGGCCGGTAACCCTTGCCTAATGTTCGGCCGCAGGCGAGGCCGTTACGGCGCTTGATTGCAACTCGCTTCAGTCGCAAACTTTTGATGGCGAGGCCGCGACCACAAACCAGACTATGACCAATCCCAGCCCCTCTTACACACACACACAACTAAGTTATAGATTATTTAGGAAACTGAAAAAAAAAATTTCACACATCCGGATGTTTCAGCAGTGCAACCGAATTAAACATAATAAGTCTCAAAAACTGACGTTTTCGGAAATGTATTTTAACAGCGAAATATTTGGATATATACGTATTTCGCAAAGAGATAAATTCTTTTTTGACTATACATATAGTCCTCTTCTTATAACGGTTGGTATTTTGAGCCAATGCCACACAGGATAAGTTTTAATATTGTGCTACATCTCTAACCGTACAATTATGCATAGCATGTTGTAAGTTTCAAGACATCTAAAGCACCAAATTGTTTGAAGTGGCTATTAAAAATTATAGGTTTTTTTTTATTTTTAATGTTTACAGATTTTCGTTAGTTTCTCTGTTATCTTTTTTGTCATAGGTAAATATATAATTTCACCCACTGCAACGAACAAATTTCATGTCTGGAACGAAGTCTGTGGGCAGCAAAAATATTGGTTAAATTTTATCATTGTCATACATTATTTAAATATAATCGCTAAAAGTGCAACACACAAGGGATTATCTTAAAAATAGTTTTGACAAAAGTTTTAACTCTACGGAGATATGATTACACGAAGAGATTTTTCATTTATGTATTCTTTTTTTAGATTTTTATTAACTGTTTGTGAAGTTGGTGTCAAAAGTACTTTTTTAAATTTTAAAATAAATATTCACTCTTGGGTTTAGATATGTGTTTCAGTTCAAATAAATATTTTATCAGTCTAGCTTGTCTGTAAATATGATTCGCACGTACTGTAAAATAAAGTCACATTTCTTTGAGTCCTTAAGCTTCCTAACAACTTAGAATAGTGTGTCAAGTATTAAGAGAGCATGTTACGCAATTATCGTATTTATGGTTTGACTCGAAGAAAGTCTAAATCAACGTCCAAAAAAAATGAATCCTTTAAACGCGGAAGTAACCAGCACCACGACTGTTTGGACGGAGAAGAGGAGTTTGTGCTGCCATTACAAGCTACAACAAAAATATTTACTTTTTTTTTTTTTCTCAATTTTTCGCTTAACTGTAAGCAAATAAAAATTATTCCATATGCATTTGGTAGACGTTATTTATGTGTAAATTTAAGTGTCAGAATGTTTTTACTACGAACGTAAAATTTAGCAGTTCGTCCGCCCAGGCAGTTTTACAGTAGATATAATAAACTCCTGAATATATCTCGCATGTTTTTTTATCGATTTAAATTTCAAATATATTCAAGTTTTTCTAGTTTTGTAATTTATATTAGTACATTCGTGCTAGCACGATTGGACCACAGTTTAATATTACGAGCGGTGCAAGNTTCGTGCTAGCAATATTGGACCACAGTTTAATATTACGCGCGGTATAACGACTTTTGTAACAAGCGAACATGAAAACAAGAGATGAAAATAATTTTACTTCTTCTGGGTTAAAACTGGTTACTCTTCGAGACAGCAGTCTATAAAACATGACGTTCGTGTTTGTATATAGCATTGTGGGCAATAACTTTACCATTCGCGCGCTCTCTCTTTATTCTCTCGTTCTCTCTTTTTCTCTCTCTTTTTCTCTCTTTCCCTCTCGTTTTCTCTATTTATCTCTATCTCTCTCTGCGTATATACTCCTATAGTAAATTTGCGAATAATTTCTTAAGAGTGCGTGCGTGCTAGAGATGAACCATTCCTTTCCCCAGAGCTTATTGAACATCAACAAGTCACATTACACACAATAAAAGAGCCGACTGTACTAGACACTTATCCTCGCTGAGTACAGCATTGCTCATGAACTTCCTTCCTCTGCAACATATCCATTACAGAGAACACACGAACTTAACGAGTTAAAATTATCACCACTAGAACTCTTGAAATATTTCACCTGTAATAGCCAACATTTTTTTGGGAAGATAAGGTGCTATCTATCTTTATTAATAATATGTAGGATATACGGGGTGATTAAAAACAACACCGACAACGCCTGGTACGTTGTACGGTACAGCAAATAAACACTTTTTTCAAGTAGGGACCGATGTCTGGTAAAGCATATTTTGGGCGCTGTGAGGCGTCAAAGTTCGACAACTCTTCGGATATGGTGATAGGTGTACGATTCACATTGTTTCATTTAATCAACATTAACTCGAAAACAGAATCAAATTGTGTAGTAAATTGTAGTAAATGGGTTCGAATTGTCGACCCCCTACTAGATCGGCGAGTGAAGAGTTGAGTTGAGAGATTTAAGTTGTTCTTAACAGCGAGGTCTTGAGGGCCGATGACGGTGGAATGAGGTGGGAATTGAGAAACGGGAGATCCCCGAGAAAACCCACCGACCTGGTGGCATCGTCGTGCACGATTTCCAATAGCGAAAATGTGGGAGGGACCAGGCCGGGGATATAACCCGGTTCACCTTGACGGGAGGTGAGAAGTCTAACCGCTCAGCCACCGCGGCCCCTGGCGAGTGAAGAGATAAGACGCACGTGTGATTGTGTGCGTAGTTATTCAGTCGCTGCACGTATACGTGCATGCAGTAAAATCCTCATCTGATGGTACAGGAGTCTCATATAGTACGCCAGAGAACATAGTCGAGAGATGTCATAAAGAAGTATATAGACTTTTAACCCTCTTAGCCTTTAGGCCTTCCGGGTCTCCTTTTTTACTACCATCCGTTTTTATTGTTTAATTTCTCAAAATCTTAGTTATTTATTATCTTATAATTAATTTTTCAACTAAATCACACTGCCAAGGCAACGCTTAAACTTTTATATAAAATTCCATATTTGAAATATTTACTTCACGACACATTAAAAGACTTATATTATCAGTTAAGCAAGTAAAATTGTTAAAATCGTTCAAAGTTAAAATTTGTTTAATTACTTGGGAGTCTCCAGACAGGAGGAGCGGTGACGATTAGCCTGGCTTAGCCAGTTTCCAGGGGGTCCACGGGGAGGCTGTCACCCAGACCTTTCTCCTCCTGTGTTTTATCTTACAATTTATAATATCAGTTATTAAAATACATTATTAAAATACTAAAACATAAACAGTCGAGAGGTGTCAGATCTGGTGACCGTGGCGGCCACGGATTAGGCTCCACAACACACCCAAACAATGCTTTTCCGGACATGTGTCCCCTCTTGAAAAACCGTCGGTTCGCCGTCTCGCACATCATACTAAGCGTTGTCGGTTCTGTTTCGAATCACCCGGTATGACTGACTTACATCTGCTTACATCCCCCTTCTCCCACAGGAAGCACAATGATCTTACCCTCGAATAGTTGAAAATGTATCGTTGTAAGGATTTTAATCAAACCAGAATATTACATGTTTACAATGACAACCGCAGAAATAAGAAATAAACACTGCCGGCTTTATTACAGGAAAACTCCATAATATCCGCAGAATTGTGGCCGTAAAAGCATTCGTGTTTTATTTCACAACGAGTGTAATCATCGTGAATTTTCGAATCCTACGAGTTGCAACCAAGATTAATTAATCCTTTCCAGTTAGGTTTTTATCGAGGATATTTAAAAGACCATTAACAGCTCCGTCGCTACGGTAATAACCTTTTGAGTATAGTGACAGCCATCCTTTTTTTTTTNATTTAAAAGACCATTAACAGCTCCGTCGCTACGGTAATAACCTTTTGAGTATAGTGACAGCCATCCTTTTTTTTTTGTTTTGCAAGGGATTCCACAGCCTAACAACTGTTGGCGAAGAAAATGCTTGAATTATTCATAGGAAGGCGCGTTCGGCGTTCACCTCTGATACCAGGATGTTCACACAAGCACTTAGCGTTAGTCAACGCGGTGGCATAACTAAACGTGAACCCGCATTAACGATTCACATTGCGTATCATCAAGAGGATTACAAGAGGAGGCAAGCGTCTATTACACTCCAGGGTGGTCTTTTCAACAGTTACGTTTAATCTTCACGGTAAAAAATAATTGTTCTTGTACGCACAAAACGTGAAAAACCAATCGCCGGAAATATCCCACGATATAAAAAGAAGAAGAAAAAAATTGCACGTTACAAANTGTACACACAAAACGTGAAAAACCAATCGCCGGAAATATCCCACGATATAAAAAGAAGAAGAAAAAAATTGCACGTTACAAATTATTTTATTTGTATTTTATTAGCGGTGTCCCTTAACAGCTACAACGCTTCGTCAAAGTATCACTAGACAATCAGAAAAGAAGTATAAATTGGCTATGGCCTGTCGTAAGGAACCATTCCAAGCATTCAACTGGAGTGATCTCCGAAAACACTTGATACCCGAAATAAGGACGACCGGACCAATGTTTTCACAATTACGGCAACTCGCATAAGTTCTTATTGTTAACAAAACCTTTAGTACTGTAATACTAGGAAACCCCATTAACAAAACCATTCTGCAGACCCTTTTGGGTTAGGCACTCTATTTAATGCAATTTTCATTTTTTTTTAACAAATGAATCCATTCTATAATTTATATTACGTATTTTCATGTCTATTATTATAACATTATATCAGTATATATTTGTAATATATTAACTAATTTAATATGCCGAACACATTGGCATCTTTAAAACGTCTAGTATATATAATTAATTCTAGTTTGGAACAATGGTTGCTAAGGCCCATTTAACTCGCTGGCATAGGCAATGGTATAGACTGTTCACGGTTACTTAAGCACTTTAGTAATCAACCTATGAAATATGTCACTGCCCCCATCTGCATGTATTTCTACGGGCACAACGACTGGCACGCTCCCAGTAAAGTTGGTAACGACGTGGAGAAAGTAGTTCCATGACTTACCATTAAATAAAAAGATTTAGGTAAACACATTTACATTGGCTACTAGTAAAGGAAGTAATACAAATACCGCTTATAAATAAAATTAATCAGTCGGATAGTTCGTATTACATTAAGGCCAAGGTGGCTATTGAGAAACTATAATTTTCGCCATTTATTAGAATATATAATGACTGACTTTCCACATATTTTATAATTCAAGGAATACTTAACTTGTTTTAAGTTTTCATGTTTACAGTTTTCCCCTTAATTGCTTTGGTTGTTCCTTTGCACACTTTANTGTTAATCCTTTGCACACTTTAGCAATATCTAAAAAAAAAAAGAAGTTAGCCTCCCACCAAGCCTAAACCGGGTTCAATCCCCGACCGGGTCACTCCCGGATTTTCGCGTGTGGGGATCGTGGCGGACGATGCCGCTGGTCAGCGGGGTTTTCTCGCGGATCTCCGTTTCCCCTGCACTAGCATTCCGGCGCGGCTCTATTCTCATCTCGTTTCGTCCTCATCGAGCCCTCAAGACCTCGTCTTTGAGAGTCACCCACATCTCTCTCAACTATAAACTCGTAAAGCAAGAATAGAAAATAAGGTTGAAACATTGCATTAGAATATAAATTTAGATGGCTTGCTCACAATCAAAAGGTATTTCCTAATTCTTCAATACTTATCTCGCCAATCCCATGACTAGATCGTGACTAACCCGACATACAGTGAGCCCTCCCTGGCTATACAGTTTGTTTTTTTTTTAAAAAGATGGGCGCTACTTACAGATTGTGTAGTGCGTAATGCATGAAGTAAAAAAAAAAACATGTATATGGCCGATTCAGCTTACTTTCTGCGTAATCGCCTCCAAAGGTAAAGAGGCATTCTTACGGCAGACGGAGTGTGCGTGCAAGGTACGCTGCCCAGTGTGTGACGTGCTAAGGGTTACCAACCTTCCCGTATTGTACGGAATT
>NQII01003113.1:0-20352 GCA_002778355.1 Clitarchus hookeri | reverse complement strand
AATCGTGCCGGACGATGCTGCTGGTCGGCGGGTTATTTCGGGGATCTCCCGTTTCCCCAGCCCCTTCACCACGGCGCTGCTTCATACTCACCTCGCCTCACCTTCATCGGGTCTCATGACCTCTGTGTTAAGAGCCACCCAAAGCTCTTCACTCACTCGTTTAACCATTACACCACCGTGACCTCTCAGCTCCAGTAAGACGAACAACATTCAAGTATAGACCGTTATCAGCTAATTGAGTACTTTTCCTCCTCATTTTTATCATTCTGCGACATGTAAAATTAACATCGACGTGGGCCTAGCACATTTTTAATGCGCCATTTAAGTAAAAATTAGTAACTATTTAGAGAGAAAATGTGTTACCAACATGCAAACGAATTCCCTAACTTATATAAAACACGAAATATCACTGCCACTTGGCAGTAAATTGTAACATTACACTTTCAAGACAACACCGTGTTAAGAACTATTTTTTATTAATTCGTTGCCAACTTAACTAGGAGCCTGCATGGAAGTATGTAGTGCAGTATATATGTAAATGCGAGCAGTGGTTTATTGTCCAAATGTTTGTATCAAAAGTGCTAACTTGACCGTGAACAGCCTCTAAGTATGCACATTCGACCGTCCAACCCTACAAGTGTACGTCAAAATGTTCACAAAAAATCACCGACAAACTCCGTCAAGTGATTCCTCGCTTAAACATGGACGAAAAGAATATACATTACATTTAGCCTAACCCTATTTCTAAGGTTGGTACACGCCTCTAAAGGTGAAAATTTGCGACAGGTGTATTGCGAATAGCATGGGACAATACCTTGATGTTCAGAGTCGCCCAAATATATTCAGTCCCTCGCGTTGCTAATCAAAAACACTTGCGACGGCGAGTTTTGTGAACACCATTTAAACCTGGAGAGGCATTTGATTATAGTTGACTGATTTACTAAGTTGTTATGTGAAACTAGTATCCCGATCAGCTGTGCAAGGGGCAGTTCGACGTAAATGACACATTTGGTGCTGTAAATTCATGAATAGATATTTTTTTTCGGACTGCTTCCTCGTTCATTTAATGATAGCAGCATTGTTTTATTGCAATATCGCTGCATTGTACACCAGTTCTCATTAATTCTTCGCGACAAGTGCGAGTTTGTTTACATCGGTTATTTACATCGCCGTAACGTAGCCCTATAAATACGCGGCACTTTGTTCAAGGCATTTTTAGCCTACTTTGCGAAGGAAAGAAAGGCTTACGAGATCACGTTCTCCTCTCTCTCTCTCTCTCTCTCTCTCTCTCTCTCTCTATCTGTCTCTCTGTCCCTCTCTCTGTCTCTCTCTCTCTGTGTGTGGGCGCGCGCGAGTCTGTGTGTATGTGCCCTCCCCCCTTAATTTTTTTTAAATTTTTCAACACGTGCACAGAATCTCACCAAACTCGGTACACATATAGTACTTTGTAAGGACACATGACTTTTACAGTTTTCGACCACGCCGGGCACTTACTTTCAAAATAGCTGCCATTTTTTAATTTCGTTTTTTTCTTAAATATTTTTATGAAGTCCTCTACATTCCTCACGAACTCTTGCCACACACCGGGTGGCTTGTAACAATATTGTAATTATTTATTTTAAATTAGAGTTGATTACTTAATTTTTATCCTCGGAAGGTTATATGAACGATGGATAGCGCCTGACACATGAATACGTTGTCTTCATAAAACGCGGAACTGAAAAAATTATTGCTAATTGTGTACCATCATTAGGTTGTAATATATATTTTTTTTTCAGTAATAGCATGAAAAATTTCGAAAGATTATTTATTTTGGTATGGTTAAAGCTGTATTGCAACATGGCGTGGTTGATTCCGATGTAATGTTGAGATGTGAAAGTAGAGTGAAAGCCCGTTAGTGTTGGCACTCGACCGACAACAGCCGTTCGTTCAACACGACTCTTTGTAATTTGCGTCGGAAGGGCGAGGTGAATCTGTCGACATCTGCAGCAGAACCAACGTATCGATTGCGAACTAGAATAGCGATTCGAGTCCGGAGGTCGAGACATTGTCGTGACTCTGCGAGTCCAATTAGCAGCATGGTGTCCATACTGGACACAGCATCTCGTCCATTTTGTCTGTTCTGTGCGCGTTCGCATTTTTTGGCTTTCGCCGTTCGCTGGGAACCATCGCAGGTAAATGCACACGGGAAACTTTCCCGGGTTGCATTTTGGTGTTTTGATCGAAATTAGTTTTCTTTACTTTTTTCATGACTTATTTTAAATTGGTTTTTATGTATAAACGTTTAAGTGAATTGATTTTTACTACACAACTTTCATCGTACAGTTTGTTTTGAACATGTTGTATTCGTCATAGCATAAGTGACGCTAAAATTATTTATTTACATAAATAGAAGTAGTGCCGAAGTTAACAGAGTCCTTGGGGATGAAATATGTCAACAACGTACAAAAAGAGTGTCATATTGTTGCTGTTGACAAAAAGGCTCCTCTATCTCTGGGGTCTGTGCATATTTATTACATCAAAGAGAATTTAAAACTGACTCGCCTTTTCCCGCCTTTGCAGCAACAATAATTACGTTATTCTGGTTATTTCCAGTCTGCAACATTTACTGCAGTGACATGCTGTCGTGTTCGTATGTGACCTTTAAGAGAAGTGTTAATTGGATTTAATTTACGAAATGTTGTTGGCCTGCAGTTTTCCTATCATAGAACGGGCCTTTGTTTCCCACGAGCATAGAACATAGTGAGTGAAGAGATTTGGGCGGCTCTTAACAGCGAGGTCTTGAGAGCCGATGAGGGTGAAGCGAGGTGAGTATGGAGCAGCGCCGGAATGAAAGGGCGGGGGAAACAGGAAATCCCCAAGAAAACCCGCGGACCAGCGGCATTGTCCAGCACGATTCCCACATGTGAAAATCCGGAAGTGACCCGGCCGGGGATTGAACCCGGTTCGCCTTGGTGGGAGGCGACAGGCTATCCGCTAAGCCACCGCGGCCCCAGAATAGAACATAGATTAGATATTAGAGTCAGCGGCGTTTAACTGCAAAACCGGCAAGCATATGAGATTAATTCACGTTTTGGCCTAGCTTTGATCAAATTTCCAAGCAGTTGGTATTGGGTAAATAGTTGTAGGTTACAAAAGTCGTTCGAAATCGTATATTCAACTGTGAACGTTCTTTTATTAAATAACTTTACCAAATACCGTTTTATCGATGTTATTAAATAAAATGCTTCCAGGGCTCATTTAAAATCTAAACCACTCTATGGTAACATCCACTGACGTGTTTTTAATAAGACAAGATCTACAACGATAAGATCTCCAAAACCACCACCGAAACTACGAAATATTTTCATATATGTGTATAATCTCTATGGTAAAATAAACTTCATAGCGTGTTTCGAGTTAATCTCGGGCGTAGGATAATTATCCAGAACATATTTTCTTGCCAGAAAATAATGCATTTATAAATTTTAAAGCTATTGGTGCCCGGAGATTTAAAAATCATTTTTAAAAACTGCTAAATATCGTGCAAACTAAAAGAAATTCAAGGATTAAGAAAAAAGAGGATGTGAAATTAAACATGCAAAAGATTTTAGAAACGTTGGAAATTATAAATTTATCTCACGAGAACAAGTCAAGTGTCTTCTCTTTCGAGACTCCATTTCACGAAGTGTCGGAGAAAGTTTTTTCGAAGTAAGATGACAGTAGAGAGTTGCGAAAGAAATTGTCTTTATGCGGCGATCGACTGCTAGAGCAAGAACGAACTAATGAACATTGTCGATGACGATTTGTACGTTACCAAGTGTGGTTATGTTGAGTTGCTCTTTTATGAAGATTTGTGATCAATGATTGAAGACAACATACGTACATGTTAAAATCGAACACATACATTCTTGAATAACCACTTTTGTATCAGTTAACACATGACGGCAAATTTACTGAGTGTTAAGTTCAATTTTTTTTAAAAAGAAAATGTACATTTTAAAGTAACTTATACTTATATGGGAGTTCCACTTGACAAAATACGAAATCACGTTTGTAAGTTATAAATTTTGCCTGCTAATATTATTAGTGTGGCATTAGTAAGAGTTTATGGTATTATGGCGTACCTTACATTGCCCAGTCATATCTCTCCAGCCAGTAGTATTTGTTGTTCACAGCGAAACTGAGTGTCTTCAGAAATGGGAAATCGCGTACCGTTAATTTCTGCGTGAGCTCACGATCCGAGATAATATTTTCGTGCAATTTCTCTTAGCAATAAAAATAATGAACTGCGAGTTCCTCCGTTGGGGCTCACGGCATATGAAGGCGCTGAAGCTACTCGCTTCGTGCTGGACTGAGTACTACTGAGTACTAAAATACAAGTCAACTCCACTAATCAGCGCGATAATTAATGTGGTCTCATTTAGCATAAACTCACTGTGTAATGTTTTACACGCGGCATTAAACAGTGCGGCTCACAGTTTCCAATATCCAGGTCCGCCCAGGGGATTTGTGAGTCCTGGGGGCAAAGCGGTAGCTTGAAATGGTTCCTTCACCGGCACCTGGCGTCCTGGCGGAGAGCCGGGAGCCATCTTGGATGGCGTCACGCCGAAACCTCATGCTCTGTCATTCCTCGTCAGCAGCGTCCATCTTGTTTTTCCCTCGTAATTTCCCTTTACTTCCCTATTCTCAACCTTCTGCCCCATCATTACAACTGGTCTCTTCATGCTCTGGCATTCCGATATTTTTACTTCATGCTCTGGCATTTCGATCTTTTCTCATGCTCTCTCATTCCTTCTTGTCTCTCTTGCCCGCTCCCCCTCCCTTTAATTCCAACGCTGCTCCATTCTCACCTCACCTCACCCTCATCGACTCTCAAGACCTCGCTGGTAAGAGTCGTCCAAATCTCTCAACTCAACTCTAGTACTGCGAGACGTGAGCGAGCACTGATGAATCACTGTGCTTTGTCGTTCGGATAAAAACAAATTCGAATGCTTGGGCTATCGTTCGAGATATCTGGAGAGCTTAAGCGTTCCCTGGTCCAGCCGTTGTAGGGAACAGCACCAACGCACCATCCAGCCCGGCCGTGAATTGTGAGAGACGTCCAAAGTCAACAGAAGCCCGGCGGGCGCTTCTGACGTCACAATGGCGAAGTTATGTCCCGAGGTTAGGTGAGGTTCCCGCCCG
This sequence comes from Clitarchus hookeri, assembly GCA_002778355.1. Taxonomy (NCBI): domain Eukaryota; kingdom Metazoa; phylum Arthropoda; class Insecta; order Phasmatodea; family Phasmatidae; genus Clitarchus; species Clitarchus hookeri. The sequence continues at coordinate 15,186 of NQII01003113.1, read as the reverse complement.
AGGGCTGTTTACACTTCTCTCCTGCCAGAAAACCTCATAAAAACCTCCCCCCTTCCCCCGAGACTAGCTTTTTTTTATCATTCTTTTTATTTTTATTTCCGCCAACCGTGTCTGGTTTTAACCAAGTCCCTGAAGGCCGTCCGCTTGAACGCTGCTTTTTTTTTTTTTAATATTACTGATGCCAGTCGGCGCAGATACGGATTATAAGAAACTCGTTATTTTAACGCTTCCGCTAACTTGTGCGTTCACCAATACGCAAACGTTACAGTGTTTACTGTGCATGGCAGAATCGCTATAAATTGTGCGACCCCGTCGGGAATAGGTACACCTAGGTGGGGAGGCAAGTAGCCTAACCACTACACCTCCGCGACCCCTCTGATTTTTCGATGGTTACATTCGAAAAAGTGTGAAAAACCCGCGAATAGACTATACCGAGATTTACGCCCGAACGCTGATTTCACAGACAATATTTTAGTAGGGAAACTTCTTACATGGTGATTTTTTAAAAATGCAGGGGCAGCGGTGGCGTAGTGTCCAGGGCGCTCGCCTCCCACCACGGCGATCCGGGTTCGATCCCCGGCGGGTTCACTCCCGACTCACTGGAAGATGCCGCTTGCCGGCGGGTTTTCTCGGGGTACTCCCGTTTCCCCCGCCCTTGCATTCCAGCGCAGCTCCATTCTAGGGCTTCATTTCTGTCATGCTCGGGGATGACGGTCACCTACGGGTCCCCGGCTGGAAAGACCGTCACTCGGAGGGGGTGTTGCCTTGCCCTGGGCGCACTCCCCAAACGCCATTATTATTGTTATTTTAAAATGCAGTGATGGGCTACGAGCAACTGCTTTCTAAACATCCGCTACTTGTGCACACAGATGTGCACACCTTGTGGTGTACGTCTTACGCGCGGCTGATCAGCATAAATGACGGGCTGACGTCATGCTTCAGCTGTAGCCTTATATCAGCTTTATTACCAGTTACTGCCAGGATTACCCGGCCACACCTCAGTTTTCTCACCGCTTCTCAGATGAAAGGAGGACCACACAATTTCCAAGTATAGTCATTTCGCAGTATCTTCACACTTTTTTCAATCGCAAACATTTGAGAAATCACACTATGCACGACGTGTTCGGTTGTTTCCTAAATACGCCATCCTTAGTAATGTGCTGTTCACGAGAACTTTAGAAATAAACCTTTGAAAATTGTCACTGTCCATACCGGGCACGTATTTCAACGGGCACGATGACCAACCGGCGTGTGCCCAGTTAAGTTGGTAACAACGAACGGAAAGAAGTTCCATGCTTTGGCGTTGAATTGAAAAACGTTACGGAAACATTTCTGAACACTGAGATCACTACTTTTTGTAATGTATCACTAAGTGTAAAAATTGTAAAACTTATAAAATATTTGCTTATCTAGTAATTTCACAGTTTCAATTGACCGACGCATGAATAAAGTGGCCAAGCCATAAGGCAATGTCAGTTTACATATAGTGGAAGAATACGCAGCAGACTGATGCAAGTAGATCTTAAGGCGCCCGTCTACCTGGAACTTTTCCCCACGTTTAGGCCGAGAAGCGCGGGAGCGATAAGGGCGACACTGCCACGCGCATCAAGTACGCCATCGCCGCTAAGCGCAAGGCTCTGAACTGGCGTGCAGTGTTCTCGTCGTGCTGCGTGTACCTATGGGACTTTCAGCGGTGACCATATTATTTTATTAGTGGGAATTTTTTTTAGGAAGGTTCAGTGCAGGTCCCTATAGTAGTTTTGTATGTATCTGATGCGTGCATTTTCAGCTACAGCGCCTTGGAAAGGCCGTTTTTTTTAGCGGTTTTGGAGTACTCTGAATTGATGTTTCTAACGTACGTGATATTTTGAAAGTACTTAACAGCTCTCGTCTGAAGTGTGTGTTCTTTTCGTAGATCAGCACGTTGGACGCACGCTTAATAGTTTCGTTGAAAAACGTGTATTTCGAACACTCTGCAACGCAGTTCAAGCGCCAGGTAGACGGACGCCTTAAGCAGAGCTTTCATAAGTACTCAGGTTACCGCGAACGGCCTTTAGCAAGCAACAAACAGTTGGCCGATCGTTGGCAGTGGTGGCAAACTTTCTCATTTATGACTGTCAGCATTTCTCATCTGGTTGGCGAATAGGTCGCGTTGAGGGTAAAAAAGTTTAGTGTGCAACAGAAGTTGCGCGCGCACAGTGTAACGAAATTCGACAGTGTGAACGTGGTAGGGGTTATGACCCAACGCGCATGCGCGTATCGCCTAGCTATATACACAAACGCTCGGTACACAAGTAATTTGAGGTTATGCGCGTATCGTCTGTGCCGTGAAAAATTTGTTAGTGACAAAAATTGTATAATAAAATGTTGAAATTTTTTTCAGTATTTGAGGTTATGTGTGAAAATTGTATTTTAGTCACGCCCAAGAAGAATAACTTCTAAAGCGCGTACATAAGTACACGCACCCCCCCTTTTTTTATCAATCGTAATGTGGGCTAGTGCTCTGACAATGATTGTTAGGAGTTCAACAAAAGCCCCGCAAGCAGACGATAGACAAAATGCTAACCGTTACTTACAGCTGGGAAATATTAGCAGCAATTAAATGGGCAATTTATTGCATCCCAACTGCTGCTTACTGCTGAGGACATATTAGAAGCATGCTAACGAGCCACTTACAGTACGAGGAGGGGATTGGAAAGATCTGGGCCACCCTTAACATCGAGGTATTCATGAAATACAAAATATTTTCACTTTGCATAACTACGTAGGACATGAAATGCCGTGGCTGGCTGTGATTTGTAAGTATATGTTTGCTAATCTCAAGTGCAGAATAATGGCGGTGTGGTTAGCATGAGCAACTTAACAGCTTTTTCCATCCCAGATGTTAATCATATGAAAGCACACTGAGAGTTCCTATTACTTGCAAATGGTTATTACTATATTTTTAAATGCCACAAATTTCCCGTTCTCAAATGAAAGACTTCAGAATGCTCAGCTGAAAGTTACGGTTAGAAAAGTTTTTTTTAAAAATATTGTCACGTTCGTACTTCAATTCCCGTCGGATTGATTAAATTAACATAAATACCCCTGCGCCACTTTTTCGTGCCTTTTTGATATAAAACCATCTAGGCGTTGCTGTTCAAGTGGTTTATGTAGACAGTTAAAATTGCATATTAGGTTATTAATTCTTGTGTTGACTAGATAAGTAACTAAATGTGCCATCTTGCCATGTGTATATATTTTTTTATAGTGAAGTTTTGTATTCAAACAATTTTTCCTAAAACATTTGGAAACAGTTTATCTAAAGAGAACTGTAGGCTATTTTTTTGTAAGACTTTTCCTTAGCAAAGCAGTGGTTTTGAATTAAGGATTGTTGATTTTTCTTTTTATGTATATTTCATCTATAAAACCAGAACTGGTATTACTAGTAAATATACTTTATAACTGTGATAATATAATACACAGTAATATATAACTCTGAAAATAGGAACGCATTCAATCATAGATTAGCGCGCTTACCAGTGCTGTGACGTAACGGTTTTCAAGTGAATAACAGTTTACTTCCTCTGAACCCCAGATTGTACACATTTATCAAAGTGAATTATGAATGTCGGATATTAAAACAAGACTTTGGAGTATATGAAGAACCTAATGGTTTAGCGCTAATCCTCTTTCTCTCTTTCTTTATTTCATTTACATTGAATTTAACTATCGCAACGAGAAGATTACTTGCTGTTTATTCTCGCCGTCTTGCCGTACGCAATTAATCCCGAAATCGTACGCTTCGGTGTAATGTTGGTGTGCAGGAGAAAATGATGCTTTAGAATGGGAACAAGTACATATTTCAGTGTTACCGTGAACTGAAGGACCGCTTATCGATTCAGCATCCTCGCAAAGTTTCAAATTAAAGTGGCACGTGTTAGACGGACTGACCACTTAACAATTTATTAAGCACAAAATTTTCTTTTCTCGATATAATTTCGGGAAGTGCTTGTTAAATAAATCGCAATGCACAATGTACAACCCTGAAGCGTCATTCTAGAGAAATACAAGTGAATTTGCTGGAACACCTGCGGTGTAACCCTACAGTGTAAAATCTTCAGCATTCGTTAGTTGGTCACATCAGGGAATGATTCCTTCGTTCTGAGGTGTTAAAAATATCGCCCGTAAGTCGTGAAAGCAGTTCTACAAGGATGGCAATTCACCTCTGATGATAAGAGTGATAAGTAGGGGCAGTGATATTTCGCGAAAAGATTTCGAGACAAGATACAGTTTAAAGCACTGCAGGGTCGTCCAGCTTTTTTGATTGGCTAAAAAAATGTTCTGGCCCGTGTTAACCGTTTGCTCACGAATCACGAAGGTTCAATGTCGGAGTTACTTAGTCCTGAGTGGCTCGGTCAAAGACGGACACGGCACCAGCAGCCAATGGAGGTATAACAACAGCTGAGGTGTGTGTATAGTATTGAAGTTTACTGTGTGCTCCGATTTTTACGCGAAAAGTCACTGGGCCTGGTGATAAGGGTTGTGGTACATTTGTGGCTCGCAGCTTAACCTATGCTATTGTATAATCAGGGAACATGAAGACTTGTTCACAGGTGGATCAGGCGTACCGAAAATTAAACAGATTACGTGGAATTTCGATTATGCTTTTTTTTGTCTTTTATACACGTCGATTAAAATAAATTCTATAAGAGTGCGAGTAAGTTGTGACTCGCCCTAGCATAAACATAATTATTCCGCATGGACCACACTTCTCACGCCGGGCATTAGACACACAGAAGCAATAAGGGTGTCTCTGATCTGACCTTGACGTAAGCTTTCCACGTGTTTCTTTTGAATGTGCATCGCGTCTAGACGGGTCTACCGCGCTGCGCAGGATTGCCAACTGGTTAGTCTGGCATCTGGCAGTTACTTGCTGAATGACAGGGACAGAGGGCCATACTGTCGAGGTGTAGAGCCAAAGTCTGCAACACACGCCATAGTTTTCCCTTCTGTTCCCAGGATTATAATAAACTAGCTGTGATCGCGGCTCCGCTCGCATAGACTACATATTTTTTTTTTAGGTTTTTTTTTAATAAAGTTGAATTTTACGTAGTGTTATTTATGAGATAAACAATCATTAGACAATTATTTTAAATTTAAACATACTGATATGTTTTAAAAGTGTCAGACACTTGTTTTCAGATTGGCGACTATATAAACATTTTAGATTAGTATGCTATATCTAAGAAACTTTGTAATCAATCACAAATTTTAACTTTGTATACTGGAAGTATCTATGCAAATACAAAATTAGCTAATACACAAACTCATTACTGCACCATACGGTCAACTGACTCGCAAAAAATTAAATGGTAAAAACGCTTATTAGTATTTTTCTGTTATAGATAGATATGTGATACCACAAAGTTTTTTTTAGGTTTTTTTATTTTACACAATTCTTTACTTCCTGATATTGTTCCATATTTAACGGTTTAGACAGCGTATTGCAAGAGAGAGCGCTGGCGGAAAACGTTTTTCAGACTTGATTCACTATTATCGTCACTGCTTATTCCTTTTGTTACTTTACGTAACAAAATATATACCTGGCCAGAGAACATAGCTACAAATTGGTTTGCGAATGACAAGTGCATTAACAGACAGGCAGAGAGACATTGAGTTTTATAATATGTATAGATGTATCACACAATGGGGTCACTAAATGATTTTTAAAAAAATATATAAATTACAAGTGCTTTAGTCATACTCCAAAATTCTCTCCACATCGTGAAGTTCCGAGTGCAACAACGACGGAACATCGCACCTTTCTTTCTCTCCATTCCGCGAGATTAACGTGACAAGGCGTTTGTTGTTTCTGCGGTTCCACGAAGTCTGGCGTGCCGTACAAGAAGACGTCTTAGAACAACATACCACAAAGCTCCTCCTCGAGATCCGTCAAACAGGACACGTTACACGCGAAGAGCACGGCCGTATTCTCGCTACCAACATAGCAGCGCATAAAAAAAAACATCGTCTATTCAGTTCGATGCGTAAACTCACAGCGTTTACAACCGTTGATCATCGCTCAAAGGCCAATTGCTCTAAATCTGTACGGCTTGCACCATGTCGGGCCAACGACCGATAACGTTAATAGCGCACGATATGACTTAGTAAAAACTCAATTAATTATAACTGGAGACCGGAAAAAAATCGCGAGTTCAATGACCTGCAGGCTAGACTCTACAGTCTTATGTATAAATATTCCGACATAAACTGCGCATTGGTTGCTTGCTGTCACAGTGGAAGGCGACGATTGGACCAGCATTCTCCAGGAAGTGTCAAATACGGCGTGGGCCAATGGATTAAGTCACATAAACGCATGTGTTTTGAATTCTAGCTTGTCCTAAGATGAATCTGCGTATTCTTCAGGTCTCTATTAGTAACAAATCGTTTAATAATTATTAAGAACAAATAGTTTAATGATAATTTCGGGTAGTTAGCACCCGCTGCTGGCCTGGCGAGCTCAGTCCACGTGGCTTTGTTGTCTCGAGTGTTAGTCTGCATAGAGAAGGGCCTGCGTTCAAGTTATGGCTAGGGCCAGTGACTTTTCGCGTAAAAATCGGAGCACGCAGTGGACTTCAATACTATATACACACCTCAGCTGTTGTTACACCTCCATTGGCTGCTGGTGCCGTGTCCGTCTTTGACCAAGCCACTCAGGACTAAGTAACTCCGACACTGAACCTTCGTGGTTAGTGCGCAAACGGTTAACACGGGCCATAACATTTTTTAGCCAATCAAAGAAGCTGGACTGCCCTACAGTGCTTTGGACTGTATCTTGTCTCGAAATCTTTTCGCGAAATATCACTGCCGCTAGTTATGGCTAAAGCACTGCTGGAAATTTGTGCTCGTTGCTCAGATACGTAATCACGACCCAGGCTGGGAGATCCCCCCATGTAACCTGTCATGGCTACACTTCCGTCGTAAAAATACGTCATTAACAGGAAAAAAATTAAGCTACGCGATATAACAAATCCTACATTAAAAACTAATACAAAAAAAATGTAGTGTGTACAGTTCTGTCACAGGCCTTGATGGGCGGGATTATTTTGTGATGGAAATTATCGATTGAGAAGTGCGGCAGACACTGGCATGGTCTGGGGGTTATCTCGGGGTATTCCTTTCACTCCAGCTTATCTCACCTCGTGTAGTTTGAGGACTGGATCGAGCGACATACACCCCCTCTCCCTTATACCAAGGTAAGACAGCCGGCTGTAAATAACACTTGTTTCTTCTCGATTATATAGGACAATTATAAAATCATAGGACAAACATTGAGGGGTGGTAGAGCTCACTAAAACAAACAATTATTGTATAGGAATATATGGGCGGAAGTGACGCGTTGAGGCACAAACACAAAAAACATAATACATTAACGGAAAACATAAAATGTTCATTATCAGCATACTTAACGAGTGATTCCGTAGAGAAAATGTTAAAACAGTTGCTGGAAATGCATCCGCCAACAGTTACGCATGCTTGGCGACCTCTACATATGGCGTGATTGGCTGACAATGGTGGCGTGCGTGAAATACCCGGCGTATTTGAATCTGTTCGCCAATCACTCCACCGACGCTACCAAGCTTGCATTACTGTCGGTGGTAGCAATTTTGAGCAATTATTATAAGCATTGCTGTCAAAAGGCATTTAGCGGCGACGTTGTAAATAAACAATGTTTTGCATTTCATGTGTTATTTTTGTGTTCGTGCCTCAACGCGTCACTCCCGCCCATATATTCCTGTACAATAATTGTTTGTTTTAGTGAGCTCTACCACCCCTCAATGTTTTCCCATGATTTTAGAATCAACCTGTATAACTGGACGAGGTGGTGCAAACTCAGCACCTTAACGCATACATTATTTATTTAATTCAGGTGATGCAAAGCAGGAAATAAGTCATCAACGATAAAATAGTTGATGAGTGAGTAGCAGTCAGTAGCATTTCCCGGGATGATGCTATTGGTGCTAACTTCCGTACTCGTACAGCACCAACCATGATTTTACCTGATATGCGACATGTCAGGCGCGAACGGGTACACTCGGGATAGTATGTTTGGTTGTTATAGTCCATTCGCGGTTTTTCACACTTTTTTAATCAAACCTTTGAAAAATCACCCCATGTATAACGTGCTTAGTTATTTTCTAAATATTCAACGTATCACAAGCGTATTATACTTCTGTTCACATGACAGTTTCTTATTTTTAGTTAAGTTAAAGCTTTGCCTGTATTTTAACTGTAAGTTTCAATATTTAATCTATAGTAAATATGAACAAAATCAGTGCGAAAACGTGTGTGTTGGTAGCGCCTGGAAATAAATAGTTCTCTTGCAAAAAATCATTAATAACTGAGTGCGCACGAATTCTGTTCGTTGTCCTTCGGCGTAATTTTTTAGACTTAGTTAAGCTTAGCTTGCACGAGGCGGAGGAATATCCTGGAATTAGAACTTTAGCAGGGCTTCAGAAAAGTGTGAAGTAACCGTGAATGGATTATAATACTCTGGATTTAGATCCCGGAGGTCCCCAGTCTGCTTCCCAGCTCAGCCATGGTAACGTTTCACCGCCGTGTCTTTAAAGAACGCGGATGTCGTTATTGGTTACCGCGAAGTCCATACAACTCTGCTATATTCAGGCGACGCACCCGAACAGTTAAAAACGTGAAACTACGCAGGCTCTCTATTAATTTACAATCGTGAAAGCCGCCTTAAAGGCTGTTAACGGTAAGTATAAGTGTAACTGTCAAATTAAAAAAAAGTAAATATTTTCCGAACTTGCTAATTCTCATCTTTTTTTTTTTTTTGCATTTAAAATACAGAGAAAGCAATAAATGATTTCAGTATTCAGAAATGTTTACCTAAAGCTTTTAATTTAATGTTAAATTATGGAACTTCTTTACCTTCCGTCGTTACCAACTTTACTGGACGCATGCCGATCTGCGTACGCCTTGAAGTATATGCAGGTAGGGTCAGAAGAAGAAGAAAATTTGGAAAACTTTTAAACTTCACTTAGCCGAATGGCCATCACAGGCGGTGTCATTACACAGTTCTGATTAAATAAATTTCACACAAAAAGAATTTATGGGGCTCGGAAATAGAATTTAGGAAGAATAAATGGTTAAATACTCGTTATGTCATGTGGTTAAAAAACGGTGCCACTGTTTCCACCCTACATCACAACCCTGCCCACCCGAAGGAGGCAGAGGCCTTGGTACGCGAATGTTTTCTTGTACTTGATGTTGTGGCGTGTCGTTGTTCGTGTGTGTTTTGTGTGTTGTTCATATCCTTAGTGTTATTGTCCGTATATGTATATTATCTGAGCAATGCAGGTAGGGGCAGCGACAATTTTTTCGAAAGTTTGCTTTCAAAAGTGCACAAATAACCTGGTGAGCAGCTTGTTCCGTGGCGACGGTTGAGGCAACTCGCCGTGACCTTGACACAGGCTGGCAGATGGCAGCACCGGAGACTTTTTATATCTCCGCTTGGCGGCAGTAAAACCCCCGCGTGTGTACTGCAAGCGAGCTAGAGGGGAAGAGGAGGGGTTGACCGCCAAATATTCGCCCCGCCTTCACGGAAGCTTTCCCCCTCTCCGTTAACCTTCTTTTTTTAATTCTCAACCACTAATTATAGTCTATTCGCGGTATCTTCTAACGTTTTTAATCAAACTGTTGGAATATCACCCCGTGTATGACGTGTGTTTCCTAAATATACCTTGTATCACAAGCGTTTTATACTTCTGTTAACATAAAAGCATCTTATTTTCAGTTAAATTGAACATTTACTTATATTTTACAAGTCGACCCGGCCCGGCTTCTCCCGATACCAATTTAGTTTTTACAGCGATACTTTGAAAGACAAAAATGGTTACTGTTGGTCATCCTTAAAAAGATAAACATATGCTATCGCCAACGTTTCTGTAGACCTTTTGGAGAGCTATAATTATGTAGTGCATTAATCTGATGTATATCTTATGGTTTAGACAGCGCAAGCCATGTAAGCGTCCGAAAAGCGGGTTTTTTTTTTCGACAAACGGTTCGACATTTCTCTACTATCCTTACTTGAAATATAAATGTATTATACACCAAAACCTTCCTCATGAAATTCTATAAACGGTGTTGAAAACCGCATCAATATCCATCAAGTAGTTTAGAAGTACTAAGCGAACACACATACAGACACGGATAAGCGACTTTGTTTTATACCATTTAGAGATCTCTTAAGTATAGTATTGTACTTATAAGTAATACGAATAAAAACAATAGAAAATAGGCGTGTTGTAAATACCTAATAGGAAATAGTCCTCGTGTAGAGTATTATTAAACTGAGTGCTAACAAACCGGTGTAATTTGGTGTAATTTTGTAGACTTAGCTAATCTTTCTTTGTATGGTGCGGAGAAATGTCCTGCCAGTAGAACTTTCAGCAGAACTTCTGAGAATTCGGCAGAAACCGAGAATGAACCATAACAAGAGCTTCAATCCCACTTAGGTCGTTTCCTGCGTGGGATTCAATATTTCGGGTGTCAACGAGCCTCGGCTTCTAGCAGCAGAATTCGAATACACTATGAGCAACGACTCCATAGGCTGTGTCAACGGTTACTCCCAACTTTTCTGAAGCCCTGCTAAAGTTCTATTTCAAGAATATCCCTCCGCCTCGTGCAAACAAAGCTTAACCAAAGGGCCACCGCACCGACTTCGTGCGCGCATAATATCCATGATAACTATTTATCACTAAGCGTTACGAAACACATCTATTTTCTTCAAGTTTTTATTCATACAGTTCCAAATTAAATATTAAAAATTTGTAGAAACAATACAAGTAAAAGTTCAATCTCATCAAAAATCACGAAATTTTACGTTAACACAAGTATAAAGTGCTTGTCATACTTAACAAAACACGTGATTAATGGGGTGATTTTTCAAAGGTTTGATTCAAAAAGTGTGAAGAAACCGCTAAAAAAAGACTGTAACCTCTCCACGGTTTCTGCACATTTCTCGAATCTGTAACTTTTGAAAAATCACCTCAAGTATAAAGATTTTATTAATTTTTCTTAAATATGCTGTGTATCAGAAGCGGTTTATACTTGTGTCAACATAAAAGTAGGGCCTACATTATTTGGTTAAATTTAACTTTTACTTCTATTTTATCTATAAATTATAATATTCCTGCCACAATTAATATAAAGAAAATGCAGTGAAGAAAAAAAGGTGTGTAGGTAATGCCTAATAAGAAATAGTACTTACGCAAAGTGTTAATGCTCTGAGTGCGCACGAAGATGGTGCGTTGTTCCTTTGATTTAGTTTTCTAGACTAGGCTAAGCTTTGCCTGCATCAGGCAGAGGAATATCATTAAAGTAGAACCTAAGCAGGTATACACAGAACTTGGAAGTAATGGCGAATGGACCACATATGCTGCGTGAGCAGCAGAAAGCAGCACGCACGATAACGTCTGAGCTATTAGCATTTCCTGATGTAAAGATACCATGTATTCAAAATAATGAATTGAATTCTCTAATGATAACGGTAAAAAAAATGAACAAAAAGCCAAATGGACTTACACCCAGAAAATTATTATTGCATTGCCTTGCAGTCAGTCACATATGTTGACAACATAAAATGCTAAAAAAACTTGCTTCATTCTCATACAGGGACGAGGAAGACAGGGACGAGGAGGACGGAGACAAAGAGGACGGTGACAACGAGGACGAAGACAAGGCAGGCGGGGACGAAGCAGGAGGGGACAAAGAAGGCCGGGACAAGGTAGACGGGGACGAGGAGGACGGAGACAAAGAGGACGGTGACAACGAGGACGGAGACAAGGCAGGCGGGGACGAAGCAGGAGGGGACAAAGAAGGCCGGGACAAGGTAGACGGGGACGAGGAGGACGGAGACAAAGAGGACGGTGACAACGAGGACGGAGACAAGGCAGGCGGGGACGAAGCAGGAGGGGACAAAGAAGGCCGGGACAAGGTAGACGGGGACGAGGAGGACGGAGACAAAGAGGACGGTGACAACGAGGACGGAGACAAGGCAGGCGGGGACGAAGCAGGAGGGGACAAAGAAGGCCGGGACAAGGTAGACGGGGACGAGGAGGACGGAGACAAAGAGGACGGTGACAACGAGGACGGAGACAAGGCAGGCGGGGACGAAGCAGGAGGGGACAAAGAAGGCCGGGACAAGGTAGACGGGGACGAGGAGGACGGAGACAAAGAGGACGGTGACAACGAGGACGGAGACAAGGCAGGCGGGGACGAAGCAGGAGGGGACAAAGAAGGCCGGGACAAGGTAGACGGGGACGAGGAGGACGGAGACAAAGAGGACGGTGACAACGAGGACGGAGACAAGGCAGGCGGGGACGAAGCAGGAGGGGACAAAGAAGGCCGGGACAAGGTAGACGGGGACGAGGAGGACGGAGACAAAGAGGACGGTGACAACGAGGACGGAGACAAGGCAGGCGGGGACGAAGCAGGAGGGGACAAAGAAGGCCGGGACAAGGTAGACGGGGACGAGGAGGACGGAGACAAAGAGGACGGTGACAACGAGGACGGAGACAAGGCAGGCGGGGACGAAGCAGGAGGGGACAAAGAAGGCCGGGACAAGGTAGACGGGGACGAGGAGGACGGAGACAAAGAGGACGGTGACAACGAGGACGGAGACAAGGCAGGCGGGGACGAAGCAGGAGGGGACAAAGAAGGCCGGGACAAGGTAGACGGGGACGAGGAGGACGGAGACAAAGAGGACGGTGACAACGAGGACGGAGACAAGGCAGGCGGGGACGAAGCAGGAGGGGACAAAGAAGGCCGGGACAAGGTAGACGGGGACGAGGAGGACGGAGACAAAGAGGACGGTGACAACGAGGACGGAGACAAGGCAGGCGGGGACGAAGCAGGAGGGGACAAAGAAGGCCGGGACAAGGTAGACGGGGACGAGGAGGACGGAGACAAAGAGGACGGTGACAACGAGGACGGAGACAAGGCAGGCGGGGACGAAGCAGGAGGGGACAAAGAAGGCCGGGACAAGGTAGACGGGGACGAGGAGGACGGAGACAAAGAGGACGGTGACAACGAGGACGGAGACAAGGCAGGCGGGGACGAAGCAGGAGGGGACAAAGAAGGCCGGGACAAGGTAGACGGGGACGAGGAGGACGGAGACAAAGAGGACGGTGACAACGAGGACGGAGACAAGGCAGGCGGGGACGAAGCAGGAGGGGACAAAGAAGGCCGGGACAAGGTAGACGGGGACGAGGAGGACGGAGACAAAGAGGACGGTGACAACGAGGACGGAGACAAGGCAGGCGGGGACGAAGCAGGAGGGGACAAAGAAGGCCGGGACAAGGTAGACGGGGACGAGGAGGACGGAGACAAAGAGGACGGTGACAACGAGGACGGAGACAAGGCAGGCGGGGACGAAGCAGGAGGGGACAAAGAAGGCCGGGACAAGGTAGACGGGGACGAGGAGGACGGAGACAAAGAGGACGGTGACAACGAGGACGGAGACAAGGCAGGCGGGGACGAAGCAGGAGGGGACAAAGAAGGCCGGGACAAGGTAGACGGGGACGAGGAGGACGGAGACAAAGAGGACGGTGACAACGAGGACGGAGACAAGGCAGGCGGGGACGAAGCAGGAGGGGACAAAGAAGGCCGGGACAAGGTAGACGGGGACGAGGAGGACGGAGACAAAGAGGACGGTGACAACGAGGACGGAGACAAGGCAGGCGGGGACGAAGCAGGAGGGGACAAAGAAGGCCGGGACAAGGTAGACGGGGACGAGGAGGACGGAGACAAAGAGGACGGTGACAACGAGGACGGAGACAAGGCAGGCGGGGACGAAGCAGGAGGGGACAAAGAAGGCCGGGACAAGGTAGACGGGGACGAGGAGGACGGAGACAAAGAGGATGGTGACAACGAGGACGAAGACAAGGCAGGCTGGGACGAAGCAGGAGGGGACAAAGAAGGCCGGGACAAGGTAGACGGGGACGAGGAGGACGGAGACAAAGAGGACGGTGACAACGAGGACGGAGACAAGGCAGGCGGGGACGATGCAGGCGGGGACGAAGCAGGCGGGGACAAAGAAGGCCGGGACAAGGTAGACGGAAACGAGGAGGACGGAGACAAAGAGGACGGTGACAACGAGGACGGAGACAAGGCAGGCGGGGACGAAGCAGGAGGGGACAAAGAAGGCCGGGACAAGGTAGACGGGGACGAGGAGGACGGAGACAAAGAGGACGGTGACAACGAGGACGGAGACAAGGCAGGCGGGGACGAAGCAGGAGGGGACAAAGAAGGCCGGGACAAGGTAGACGGGGACGAGGAGGACGGAGACAAAGAGGACGGTGACAACGAGGACGGAGACAAGGCAGGCGGGGACGAAGCAGGAGGGGACAAAGAAGGCCGGGACAAGGTAGACGGGGACGAGGAGGACGGAGACAAAGAGGACGGTGACAACGAGGACGGAGACAAGGCAGGCGGGGACGAAGCAGGAGGGGACAAAGAAGGCCGGGACAAGGTAGACGGGGACGAGGAGGACGGAGACAAAGAGGACGGTGACAACGAGGACGGAGACAAGGCAGGCGGGGACGAAGCAGGAGGGGACAAAGAAGGCCGGGACAAGGTAGACGGGGACGAGGAGGACGGAGACAAAGAGGACGGTGACAACGAGGACGGAGACAAGGCAGGCGGGGACGAAGCAGGAGGGGACAAAGAAGGCCGGGACAAGGTAGACGGGGACGAGGAGGACGGAGACAAAGAGGACGGTGACAACGAGGACGGAGACAAGGCAGGCGGGGACGAAGCAGGAGGGGACAAAGAAGGCCGGGACAAGGTAGACGGGGACGAGGAGGACGGAGACAAAGAGGACGGTGACAACGAGGACGGAGACAAGGCAGGCGGGGACGAAGCAGGAGGGGACAAAGAAGGCCGGGACAAGGTAGACGGGGACGAGGAGGACGGAGACAAAGAGGACGGTGACAACGAGGACGGAGACAAGGCAGGCGGGGACGAAGCAGGAGGGGACAAAGAAGGCCGGGACAAGGTAGACAGGGACGAGGAGGACGGAGACAAAGAGGACGGTGACAACGAGGACGAAGACAAGGCAGGCGGGGACAAAGCAGGAGGGGACAAAGAAGGCCGGGACAAGGTAGACGGGGACGAGGAGGACGG
>NQII01003112.1:244338-289786 GCA_002778355.1 Clitarchus hookeri | reverse complement strand
CGGTGCAGGATGTAGAGGTGGTGCACGGCAGCCATAGAGGAGCCTGCGGGGTGCGGGTGGATCCTGAACATAGCTAGTATGCGACTGGAGGAGCATGCAACACAACGAGCAGACTGACCTTGGCGGTGGTGTCTCGACGGTGCAGGATGTAGAGGTGGTGCACGGCAGCCATAGAGGAGCCAGCGGGGTGCGGGTGGATCCTGAACATAGCTAGTATGCGACTGGAGGAGCATGCAACACAACGAGCAGACTGACCTTGGCGGTGGTGTCTCCGCGGTGCAGGATGTAGAGGTGGTGCACGGCAGCCATAGAGGAGCCAGCGGGGTGCGGGTGGATCCTGAACAGGTGGAAGTCGTGGCCACGCTTGTCTGCTGTCACGAGCAGCATGCCCGAGTTGTCGAAGGCCAGGGCGACTACGGCGTCGCTGTGCGCCATGAAGTGCGCCACCACGTCGCAGCTGCCGTGCTCCCCGTACCTCTCCTGGTCCCGCGCGCTGCTCTGCGCTACCTGCACGCCACACCACACCTCTGTTTAACCTCTCCACACTTGCACACACTACCTCTACAACTGTCGTTCAACGGTATGCCAACTACAAGACACAACCGTGATGACACTTACAAATGTAACAGCTACGCATGTGACTGTTGCTGTAATAATACAATGTCTCATTTGTGAATGACAAAATTGTTCCACACCTCACGTCTTCCACAATGTATTCAAACTAGGGTTCAGCAAATTTTCGGTATACGGAAATGACAACTTACATTTTAGTTTCGGTAAGAAATTTGGTCGCCGAAAGTTGTAATGAAACAAAAATCTTCATTTTCGATGAATATTCGGGTGTTTAATGAATGTTCATTTAACAGCACAAACAAAGAAAATTTTTATCTGCAAATAATTTTGTTTGTTTTCATTTAACTAAAATAACTATACAAAATGGAAATTTACAAATAGGCAATAAATAACTTCTGTGGTAAATACTCTATACCCTCCATTTTTATTTTTATTTTACAATGAATTTGTCACAATGAATAACTTGCTAAAATGTTACGAATTTTGTTAAACTTTCTTAAACACTGAACTATTAAATTATCTTTCACTTGCATTTCAATTTCACGAAAGTACAATAACATACATTTCACTTTCATTTTGTGAGAAAAAAAAATCTCATTCGCACAGCCCTAATTCAAATGTGTACATATCTATTGTTATGTACAAGGAATTGTAAAGAAAATATGTGCAGATAAACCAAAAAAATATGGACTGGACTTACAGATTCAAAAAATTCAATATGTACCTTGCTTAAAACTTAGTATTTCACACACTTATAGGCACATCTTAATTATAACTCAAGTAAAACTAACAAAAATGATACAAACAGGACTGTTTAAAAGCAATGTTAATATCTGAAACACTTTACGATGTTTCAACTAAATTTACAAACATCAAGAAAACACTATTTCAAGACTAAACCCACCACACGTTCTTTTCAAGCTGCTTTGACAACAAAGTTTTAAAAAAACACAAGCATTCAAATAACTATTATTACAGTGTCTAAAACTGTAGTATAAGAATTACCTATTTTGTAATTTAAAACGCANCAAGCATTCAAATAACTATTATTACAGTGTCTAAAACTGTAGTATAAGAATTACCTATTTTGTAATTTAAAACGCACTGTCAGTTATTGCCACATAATTATTACTTATCAATTAATTGATTAAAAACTGCACTCCNATTACTTATCAATTAATTGATTAAA
Organism: Clitarchus hookeri; assembly: GCA_002778355.1. NCBI lineage: Eukaryota > Metazoa > Arthropoda > Insecta > Phasmatodea > Phasmatidae > Clitarchus > Clitarchus hookeri. The sequence goes on along the minus strand of NQII01003112.1, from coordinate 288,024 downwards.
AACTGCACTCCTGCACACACCATACTTTGCTATTACAAATTACAGTGCCTAAATTAAATCTCTCACTTCTTTCACCACTGCAGAGTCGTCGCTTTGCCAAGCCCTCCAATGATAAAATGTGATCCTAGTAAGTGAAGAACTTTTATAAGCTGATTTAAGCCCTTAATTTTATATTTTAAAAAAAACTAAAAGATATTTTAAAGGATGTTTTATTAATTCTTTTGAAGTGTGATAGAATGGGATAGTACCATAAAGTAAGTTTCATTTATCTTGTGTGATATAAACCGCAAGTGTATTTCTTCGATGCCTCAACCCTCTTAACTTTTGTTGTTGGAGATAGATAGCGCCACCTACAATAATTTTCGAGAGTGCAGTTATCCACTTTGCAGATCAGCAAATGTCAGAAACTACAACTAAACATTTTCTTTGCTACTCAACTTCCTATTGAGAATAAATCAATGCAGAACAGAAAACAACTATTATTTATAAAATACTTTGATTTTTGATGCCTCATTTATGGAACTAAACTAACCTTTTTATCAATGTATCTTTAGCTCAAAGGTGTAGGTTGCCATTTATAACACAAAGGTTGAGGGTTCAATCCCCACTCAGCCGTGATAAATTTATAACTTAAATGTGTGATACCCACAATTAGGTTAATAAATTTACAACCAACTGCAAAATAAAAATTCAGAGCGAACCCCCCTTGAACTGTACTGAACTCGGCAGAATGTAGACCATTCCCAGAATTAAAAAGCTGGATGGAAGCCTACAAGTTCTGTTGCCAGACAGAAAAAAATCTCGCTTACATTGGAGAATGGCGTCAATTTTATTACGTATGCAAATAATTTATGTAAGTAGGAAAACGATAAGATGACCGAAGAAAGACATTAAATGCAATTGATAAAGGTTTGATTGAAGAGCATAGTTAAATACTTACAAAAATTAACCTCAAATACTTGAAAACACTTTCACAATTTTATTATACAATTTTTGTCTCTAACAAATTTTTCACGGCACAATGTAAGTAAAATTAATTAATAAGGTATATATATATAATAAATATATTATATATATATATATTCACAATGAATTACTAATATAAATGAAATGTTTTTCAATTTGCTTATTACATGAACTGATTTTCTGTTGGTTTTAAATATAACCACGTGCTATGTTGTGTACCTTGCGTTTGTATATAGCTAGACGATACGCGCATGCGCGTTGGGTCATACCCCTACCACGTTCACTGTCGAATTTCGTTATACTGTGAGCTCGCAACTTCCGTTGCACACTAAACTTTTAACCTCAGTGCGCCAAAAAAAGTATAACTTCAAAAATTTTTCCAATATTTATTAACAATGTATTAAATTCAGATTCGAAATACAGACATCTGGTTAAACAAAGTAAAATATAAGTGTCCAGGTAAACATACCCGAAACAAATATTTAGAACATACATGTTTATATTTTGCCTTGTTTTTTATTTCTCAAAACAAAACCAGGAAAACTCCCCCAAAAAAAACCTGCGTTTTTGAATAAAACCCACGTGGGTTAGGCTTTTAAAAAAAAACTGTTTTTTTCAAACCCTGACTGTTTTGGACCCCAGTGGAAAATAAATTTATACAACGATACAAATACAACAATGCCACAATGTCACGTACATTTAAAGTCATATTTATTGTCTATTTGTTTCTGTTTTGAGCAACTAAAAATGTGTCAATTTATTCAGACTAGCATTAAATGCCATTTAGTATATAAAAATATTTTACAGACCTCAACAATTTCATATAAACAAATACAGTAGACTCCTGAAAATCCAAATTTTGGTAATCCACACTTTCAGATAGTCTGCGCCATTTTAGAATAAAAAAAATTTACTAAATTTTTTTTTTCAGTTGTGTAAAGTGAAATTTTTAATGCTGTCTGCATTGCATGTGAATGGTGTGTGTGAGAGAGAGAGAGAGAAAGAGAGAGAGAAAGAGAGAGAAAGAAAGAGAGAGAAAGAGAGAGAGAATGAGGGAGAGAAAGAGAGAGAAAGAGAGAGAAAGAGAGAGAGAGAGAAAGAGAGAGAAAGAGAGAGAGAGAGAGAGCACATGCCCGTCCCCTGTTGCATTCATCTCCGCTGTCACATGAAAACAAACTTCCACTTTCTTTTTGCTACCTTTTGGGTAAAATTAAATAAAGTTAGATAGCAACAACTAGTCTCTGTGATAAGTTCTCCCATGTCCATTTTACTGCAGTGCCAGTACATTCAACAAATAAAAAAAAGTAACAGCGCGTGACAAGTTCAAGCAAAAGTCCAAGTTCATTGGACTATAGCCGTTCAGCTCCAACATGTCTAAATAAATTGTTGTCAATAACAAAAAAAAAACCTAAGTTTTACAGAAACAAGACTTTATTCATTGGAATTTGTTTTTGATACATATGATTAACAAAAAACAACAACGTATGCTATCAAAAATAAAAAAATTCTGAATTGTATAAATATATTTTAGAAAGTGATTCTAGAAGAGGCACGTAAAACAATGAGAGGAGGAAAATGTGGTGATCTTGAATGTGGTTTAATGCAGCTGTTTCAACTACACAGAAGCAAAGATGCGACAGTNGCAGCTGTTTCAACTACACAGAAGCAAAGATGCGGCAGTGTTTGGACAGATGCTTACTGAACAGGCCAAGATATTTCATGATCAGCTGAATACGCCAGTGGAATGTAATTTTTCACAAGGGTGGCTATCTACGTTTAAAAGCAGGCACTGTATTNCTTAAGCAAGAACCAATTGGCCGCATGTCTCAGATGGCTGGGAACAGCATGCAGGCAGGCTGAGCCATCTGCTAGATGGCTACCTGCATTGCACCCAGCCCCTGCGTACCTCCCCTCCCTCTACATTCCCAGCGCAAGTCCTACTGTCCCGTCCCGTCCCGGCCATCTTGCTCCATCTCATCACATATTTCATTATCCTTCTCGTCGCATAGTGTATTTCTCCCTAAGCTCATTTACTGAAAGATATTGACATTTTTTTGAATACATCGTTCTCANTCTCGTCGCATAGTGTATTTCTCCCTAAGCTCATTTACTGAAAGATATTGACATTTTTTTGAATACATCGTTCTCAGTTTAGAGTCTACTGTTGTCCTATTAGTAAATTTTTTCCAAAAAATTCTTTTCCAGGATTTTACACCTTTGTACTGAAGTTTTCATTTGAATCACATAGTTCAGATCTAATTACCTAAATTTATATGTAGTAAAGGAAATTACTATGATGTNTCTCGTCGCATAGTGTATTTCTCCCTAAGCTCATTTACTGAAAGATATTGACATTTTTTTGAATACATCGTTCTCAATTTAGAGTCTACTGTTGTCCTATTAGTAAATTTTTTCCAAAAAATTCTTTTCCAGGATTTTACACCTTTGTACTAAAGTTTTCATTTGAATCACATAGTTCAGATCTAATTACCTAAATTTATATGTAGTAAAGGAAATTACTATGATGTTCACATAAGAGATTAGCTCAATCATTCAAAAGAAAATAGTTTAGGAAATTTGGCTAATTTTGGTGTGCTGTGTGGTGGCGGAATTCAGACTTAAACAAGGGACATTTAGCCTTAATGCCTTTTTAAGTACAGTGTTCATTAAACACATAAGGAAAATGACACATTCTCCAAAAAACAAAAAAAAACATAAATTACTCCGCAGTAAATTCTAGTTCCTATTAAAAGCCATCTGCAAAACAGTGTGAAACAAATGGGAAAACACATATTTCAATATTTAAATAATGTTTTAAATGTACTGTCTGATATATAACAGTAGGCTCACCTGCGTGTCTAGAATGGTCACAACTCCGGGCTGCAAAACATCCATGCCGCCACAGACGATACCACCCGCTTGCTGCGCCAACGACAGTCCCGGTCCAGGGCCCCTCTGCGCCGGGCCACCCGTCAGGCTGCTCGCCACAGTCTCGCCCAGCTCCCGCAAACCTTTACCAAACGACTTGGCAGCGTGCAGCACCGTCGCAGTGTACGACTGCACGCCATCGCCTTCCGTGCCCCCCGACGAGCGGCGCGTCGGCAACAGTCGCCTCTCGGCGTACGCCAGCCAGCGATCGCCCAGAGCCAGGGGGTTGGGGTTGGGCCCCGGGCAAGGGTAGCACGTCGTCACCGTCATGCAGTCCTCTAGCGTCAACGAGCTGAACACTGCGATGCGCTCCGGGAATGTGATCACCACTGCTCGTTTGTTGGCCAGAACGTCGCTGACGGCATTCTTGAACTTGATGCTCTTCACCTGCACGCACCAAGTTAATGTAGCGGCAAACAATGTGCTCCAAAAGTACGAGAAGGTCCAACCCCTATGACTTGTTCCCCACCTCTGCCCCTATATGCAAACAAGTTCTCCTGAGGAAACACCCAACAAGCATCACCCCATCACAACATGGCAGCCTTCCCCCTTCAACCTGAGAAAATAGAATGATATGAACCCCCCATACATCAGTATGGTTTACAATGCATGATGGAAACAGCACTACCACGTCACACATATGCCAACTTCCCACGAGTCAAAGTTGAAAGTTTGTTTCCAGTGAAACAAAACCATGATTAATGCACTGCGTTTCCCACAATGTTGTCAATAAATTAAGACTTGCACAAAGTTAGCAAAATTATCCATTTTTCAGTACATCCCAAAGTACTAAGAAAAGTAAAAATAGTTAGCATAAAGTCATGATTATAAAAAAATAGAGCAGATAAATTAAGCTAATGAAATATGCGATGGCAATTTGAAAAGGTCTGACGAAAGCAGTTAACAATTCAATACGTCGATGCTAATTATTGCTAGCCAAGACATGCTGGCTAGCAGCACGGCCAGAAGCACTTTACCTGCTCCCCACTGCGCAGAGAGAGGAAGCTGACAGAGCAGAACTGGGGGCCCGGTCCTGCACTGTCACACAGCGCTATGAGTGGTCGTTTGTGCGAGAAGATGTCTTGGGCGCCAGCACTGGTGCGGGGCGTCGGCAGGATGCGCAGCGTGCGCACCACACCCTGCCTCGACGACAACACCTCTGTCGCTTCTCCGTTGGCCGGAATGGCCCACACCTGCGCACAACACGCACTCATCGCACAACTCTCCACCAGCTGGGTGACGTCCCTAGCCAAGCCCGTGCACAGTACATCACAGTAAACACTCTGCTTCCACAAGGCTTCTGCGTCACTTTATGTAATCGTACAACAGCCACTTTGACACTTACTACATTTTCAGAGACAAGCCATGAGCACCAGTGCCATTGCATAACAATTAGCGCATTAGTCACATCAAATTGACAGAAAGTATTTCCTTCCCTATTTTTAAGTTAACTGTTTCTACATTTACATAGAAATATAATCATTTAGTTGGAAAATTCTTGTGTCAAAAATGTATGTACTGCTAGTAATTACAACTATGTAATAAGATATTTGCTGAGGGTGAATCTGAATTAGTATCAGGGTTTAATGTTGAGTATAGAAGAGGTGGATTTAGTTGAGAAAGAGGTATCTCCTCAGCCAGTGTCATAGAGGAGTCTGACGTGAACAAGTTACCACGTGAGGCGTCTGTGCCTCTGTACATGAGCTCTCGATACGCCCACGCCATTTACCAGGAAACACTTCCTCTTGCAGGTGTCCGACCAACTACCGACCTCCTATCTTTACCACTTCTCACCTAGCGATGTACGGTTCAGCCCACGGAACAGCGTGCAAACCTTATACATACTTCGTAACAAGTGCAGACTGTGTTTAAACATGACTGTTCCCTGATGATTCCCTCATTTGTCCCCGATTGCTAAATTCCCTGAATTCCAGCTAAAGCACGTGGAATAAAACATTTTGAGTATGCCTAACAGGCAATAACAATCATATCTAAAATTTAATTCTTTTAAACTGAGTGACAATGTTCTAACTGTTGTGGCTCTAGACTTCTTCAAAGGATACAGTTATGTTACGTAAAACATTCATTTTAGTATTAAGCATTATGCATAACACCCACAAGATAAACTTTTCATTTCATGAATAAACCAAACATTAAAAAAATTATGTGTGATTTAATAAACTAAATAAATGATGATGGCAAATTTCCTTAAAAATTTTCAAATTATATGTTGTGGCCTGTGTGAACTCTCAGGAGGTTAAGGTTGTAACTCAATGTCTTGTCGAAAGCGAAGCTGTGGGAGCCAGAACCAGAGGCTGAGATAGAAAGTATCAGGGAAGGGCTCGGCTAGAGTGCTGGGCCTTCAATTGCCAAGAAGGAAAGACGGGCCACAAATAATTATCAAGTCAACTGCCTTAAATGGTATTGTGGATCATACTGTTCATTAAACTGACGTTGATTAACAAACTAATTAAATACACTACTCAGGAAAACAACTCTCTCACTCTATCTCTCTCTCTCTCTCTCTCTGCAATTATTAACCACTGCCTCTGAGTTTATAAACATCACATCGCAGCTCCACTTCAGAAGTTACCGGCAGTTCCAAACGGGTTTACGAGAGACGCAGCAGTTCCAGTTAACAACGCAGCACCAGAATACTGATTCACCAGCAGCAGCAGTGTAGCACGGTAAGAATTCATCAGTGAAGCCATCAAAACAAGTAACGTCGCCATTTGTTCGCTGTATGTTAAGGTTAGGTAATGTGTAATTTTTGTAAATAAGGTTATGCAATGTCACAGAAATCGAGTAGAAATCGTAGCCAGTCTGACACAGAAACACGTAATCTTTACAATCTTCTGTTGTCTGTACAGAAAGGAATACAGGAGCTTAAACATGAAATAAGACAAGACGGTGCGACGTTACAAGGTGATTTTCTTAGGTTTTCCATTAAGTGCGAAAGGAATAAAGCCAGATCCAGAAAAGGTCAAAGTGATAGCGAGCAGCGCAGAAGCACAATTCGTACTTAAAGTTGGGGATTTAGTGTTAACCCCACTTTCTGATCTGTGTGATTTTCTTCACAAAGAAACTAAGAAGTTTCTCTTACTGTACGATGGACCGTATCAAATAAATAAAAGTGCTGGTCGCAATACATGGGAGCTGAAGGATGTAAGACGGGCGAGGTTAAAAAAGGGCGTACAACCAGTTTCTTCTTAAAGGGCAGATTCCAGATTCACCTGTACGGATCACTATGATACACTGTAGAAATAATTGTGAACGAGGGAGGACGGCTGCTGCTGGGCGCTCCGCTCCGTCAGTCGGCAGGCCTCTCACCTGTGTGGGTGACTAAGTTGTCGGCTAGTTGGGGACATTTTGACATTGGCGTATGGTTACCCTTACTTCAGTTTATTTGTACAAAGAGGACCAGGTTGGTCTGAAGGGCACAACCCATGTATATAAAAAGTAATATTACTAAGCATCTTGTTTAGTNATTATCCATTTTTCAGTACATCCCAAAGTACTAAGAAAAGTAAAAATAGTTAGCATAAAGTCATGATTATAAAAAATAGAGCAGGAAAATTAAGCTAATGAAATACGTGATGGCAATTTGAAAAGGTCTGAAGAAAGCAGTTAACGATTCAATACGTCGATGCTAATTATTGCTAGCCGAGACATGCTGGCTAGCAGCACGGCCAGAAGCACTTTACCTGCTCCCCACTGCGCAGAGAGAGGAAGCTGACAGAGCAGAACTGGGGGCCCGGTCCTGCACTGTCACACAGCGCTATGAGTGGTCGTTTGTGCGAGAAGATGTCTTGGGCGCCAGCACTGGTGCGGGGCGTCGGCAGGATGCGCAGCGTGCGCACCACACCCTGCCTCGACGACAACACCTCTGTCGCTTCTCCGTTGGCCGGAATGGCCCACACCTGCGCACAACACGCACTCATCGCACAACTCTCCACCAGCTGGGTGACGTCCCTAGCCAAGNCACACCTACACACAACACGCACTCATCGCACAACTCCCCACCAGCTGGGTGACGTCCCTAGCCGAGCCCGTGTACAGTACATCACAGTAAACACTCTGCTTCCATAAGGCTTCTGCATGACTTTATGTAATCATACAACAGCCACTTTGACACTTACTACATTTTCAGAGACAAACCATGAGCACTAGTGCCATTGCATAACAATTAACGCATTAGTCGCATCAAATTGACATTTACATAGAAATCTAATCATTTAGTGAAAAAATTCTTGTTCACCAGTAGCAGCAGTGTAGCACGGTAAGAATTCATCAGTGAAGCCATCAAAACAAGTAACGTTCTCATTTGTTCGCTGTATCTTAAGGTTAGGTAATGTGTAATTTTTATAAATAAGGTTATGCAATGTCACAGAAATCAAGTAGAAATCGTAGCCAGTCTGACACAGAAACACGTAATCTTTACAATCTTCTGTTGTCTGTACAGAAAGGAATACAGGAGCTTAAACATGAAATAAGACAAGACGGTGCGACTTTACAAGGTGATTTTCTTAGGTTTTCCATTAAGTGCGAAAGGAATAAAGCCAGATCCAGAAAAGGTCAAAGTGATAGCGTATTTTCCAGTCCCAAGAGAGAAGCGAGCAGTGCAGAAGCACAATTCGTACTGTGGGTTTAGTGTTAACCCCACTTTCTGATCTGTGTGATTTTCTTCACAAAGAAACTAAGAAGTTTCTCTTACTGTACGATGGACCGTATCAAATAAATAAAAGTGCTGGTCGCAATACATGGGAGCTGAAGGATGTAAGACGGGCAAGGTTAAAAAAGGCTGTACAACCAGTTTCTTCTTAAAGGGCAGATTCCAGGTTCACCTGTAGGGATCACTACAATAAACTGTAGAAATAATTGTGAAAGATGGAGGAAGACTGCTGCTGGGCGCTCCATCAGTTGGCAGACCTCGAACCTGTGTGGGTGACTTAGTTCTCGGCTAGTTGGGGACATTTTGACATTGGCGTATGGTCCAAAGAGGACCAGGTTGGTCTGAAGGGCACAACCCATGTATATAAAAAGTAATATTACTAAGCATCTTGTTTAGTAAATGTTGCAATATGTTATGATATATTTTTGTGTGCATTTTGTAAATTACGTTTAAGAAAAATGGAAAGAGGGTCTACACATTTTAATTTAACCGTATTGAGATATTACAAGAGCTAGCAAAGGTAGGAAGAAGAAAGAGTAAGGTATACTATCCAGCATGTCTGCGTGCAATGACACGAGGCATGTGAGGTGGTAGCAGTTGCCGCCTCACACAATAATGGTTTATAAGATATTTTGGAATGTCATGGTTATTAGTAATTTTTTTTCCAAATTCATTTTTAAAGCCTTTTATTATCACAGTTGAGGATATAATTAATGTATTTTGTTTCGGTTTTCAAAATTACAGTTTGCCAGTATAGGTTTTCAGTGTTGTATCACAAGAACAGGAACAGGAAATGGTCCTTCAAGAATGTTCTAGCAGTTTTACCAGTAGGCATTTCTCACGCAATTTGAGGTGAGAATGATACACGGATTGGTACCCTCTACGGGGTTTTGATGATTGAGCACTGGNCATTTCTCACGCAATTTGAGGTGAGAATGATACACGGATTGGTACCCTCTACGGGGTTTTGATGATTGAGCACTGGTGCTGGCGAGACCCGGTTGGCCTATCACAAGAGTGGTGGGGGAACTCAACCACCACGTTGTGGTGAATTAACCAAANTGCTGGCGAGACCCGGTTGGCCTATCACAAGAGTGGTGGGGGAACTCAACCACCACGTTGTGGTGAATTAACCAAATTACGAGCGAGCAGGAGCCGTGGTGGTGTAGTAGTTAGGATACTCGCCTCCCATCTAGCTGAACCGAGTTTGATTCCTGGTGGGGTCGCTCCCGGATTTTGGCACGTGGGAATTGTGCCAGACAAAGCCGCTGGTCGGAGAGTTTTCTCGGGGATCTGCTGTTTCCCCCACCCTTTCATTCCGGCGCTGCTCCATACTCACCTCACTTCACCCTCACTAGCTCTCAATGTTAAGAGCCACCCAAATCTCTTCACTCACTCACGAGCAAGCAGCATGTATTGCGCAAAGTACCAATTATCTGCACCGGCAAGAATCTGTGTATCTATCACCTTCTTCAAATGTATTTCAGAATCTGAACATCCTTCTGTTTAAATTGTTTCTGCCGGTGNATCTGTGTATCTATCACCTTCTTCAAATGTATTTCAGAATCTGAACATCCTTCTGTTTAAATTGTTTCTGCCGGTGCAGGGGCTGCTAGGGTGACAGAGAGCAAAGTCCCGCCTGCCTTCATAAACTTTACAGGCTGCATTTTTTGTGGTGTGTTTCTTTTTGTTGAATGAATTGACTAGTTGGATCACTTTAATATAATCCCATATTTTCACCTTTGCTGTGTGTTTTTTTGGCTGTATTGTTATAATGAACTTTAAGAGGAAAAAAATCAAGATTACTGGCTTTATGAGTTTTACTTTGTTCTTTTAGTGCCCTGTTCATAATTTATTTATATTTTCATGTCTTTCAACTGTGTTAGCTCAAAGGTAAATTACAGCACTTCGCCTTGCCAGGCTGAAATGTCACAACTAGCTGCTCAAACATGTGGCATTACGCATTGGAACAAATGAAACAACATTAACAGGCACAAAGTTCTTCGCAAGCTGACACTAGAGCGCAAGTATCACCACCGACAATGGAAGGGCTCCAGACATCCGACCAGTGTGGTGACTACGGGATGAATAACAGCTTCAGTCCAATGAGCACCCAAATCCAGAGTCCAGCAAGTTGCAGTTCTAGTCCAGAAACAGTCAGCCGCCCCTAAGCAAAGGATTTCAGGATGTTGAGGCTAACTTCCTGGAGGTAAACCAAAAAATAGAAACTGTGGACGGTACTGCAGAGAAAGTCGGGGAACAGACACAGGAATTGACACACTGCCGCGATGAATGCCTCCGTGGGGTCAGCCCTGAGACGCAATTAACTCCTGTCCCTACCTTATATGTACACTTAATACTTAGCAATAGGGTAGGTTAGAGAAAAATTGGTGGTATTTTTACAATTATACTGGAGTTACTTTCCAGAAGAATGAATTTTTGCAATATCTGTTTACCGGTCAACATAAAAAGGGTGCAAGAAAAATGGCAGAATACCTGGAAAATTTTTATCTTCAAATCAAATTTCCAGACTTTGCTACGTCTGAGGAAAGAATTTTGACCCAAATGGATCACCAAGGTTAGTGAAGTGATGACTCTGTGATGAGTAGGAAGTTCAGTTTGGCTATTGAGGCAAGACCGTAGGCAGAACCGTAAGGGGAGGGAGGAAGAAGAGAGTTAAAACAGAGATGGAGAAACAGGAAAATCACTAGAGGCCTGGAAAAACCATGTATCGTAATACAGGACTTGGAGCGTACCAAACTAATAAACATCAAGAAGTACGATGCAGGTATAACCGACACTGGAGGAATAGCAGGGGGAATTGGAGAGATGAGGGTAAGTTACCCTCAGGTTAAATCTTCAGCCTTACCTTTAAATGAGTCAGATGGGAGGGTTGTAACTAGAGATGGGTTGTTACAGCTATTTTCTGTACCTGCTCCAAACTGCTACATACAAACCTGCATCTGATACGAAGTATGTGACATTTTTTGTATCAAATACAGGAATTCCCGAGCTTTCCGAGTATGTTGCAGCTTCGCCAGTCTCTCGAGTAACGAGTGAGTAACAGGTACAGAGTATCAGGTAGACGTGTATCAGATACGCACATTGAGTATGGATGATATCAAGTACATGTTTTGAGTTGGTTTACTGGGTGTTATATTTTACAGTGAAATAAAGTATGGATAAGAATAATAAAAGACTTCATTTGTGCGAAAATGTTTCAGAGAGGATAATGAACTTGCTATATGTAAAGTGTAAACAAAAACTTATTATCCTCTTTTTTTAAACTAAATCATTTAACTATGCAATTTCCAAATCTTAAGCCAGTGCACACGGGACCATTTTTCCTGAGAGTTTCGCTAAGATATTATTTAAGAGCTAAGCAAAGAGTTATGCAACTTGGTTACTTGCGGAGTTTGCTATTGGTTTTACCGCACATGGTATGGGTTTCCTTGCGAACTATACTGTCAACTAGTAACGTCGGCAGTCATAACAATTTTTAACAGCTGGCAAAAATAATAAACAATGAACTCTGTACTGCGAAAAAAGATTGCTGTAAATACACGTCTTTCAGTTTTGGAACATGAAAATAAAAACTGTAGACGAAATAAACGACTGTGGACAAGAGAATGGTTAACCTGAAGGAACGAAAACTGGCAATGCTTATCGAAGAATTCGGGTGAGTACACAGATAACCTCAAAACTGTATACAAACATGTTTCTTCTATGCATTTTTAAACACTACCAAAACAATCCTGTTGCCATATAAATAAAGTCACGTGACACNGAAAATAAAAATTGTAGACGAAATAAACGACTGTGGACAAGAGAATGGTTAACCTGAAGGAACGAAAACTGGCAATGCTTATCGAAGAATTCGGGTGAGTACACAGATAACCTCAAAACTGTATACAAACATGTTTCTTCTATGCATTTTTAAACACTACCAAAACAATCCTGTTGCCATATAAATAAAGTCACGTGACACGTTTCCTTGCTCTCATTGGCTGAGATCAGAAACTAGCAAAGTAACACGTAAAGAAAATAGCACCATTCCAATTACCAAAAATTAGTAGACTAGCCAGCAAAACTGCATGTAGGCACCGATATTTCCACTGGACGAGACGTACAGCAGCAAGCAAGACTCCACGCATGCAATATCATATGGAAAATCGTTCCGTGTGCGGTGGGCTTAAATCAAGAATAACCCAAAGTAGAATTGACGTTTAAAATTTGTGTTATAAAATTTTATTAGATCAGAATTACTTGAAACAGCAGACGCAACATACTGACAGCAAATATTTAATGTATCTGATAGTTCTGCAGTGTACTCATTTATAGTACTTGATACAAGTNGTGTGTTTCTTTTTGTTGAATGAATTGACTAGTTGGATCACTTTAATATAATCCCATATTTTCACCTTTGCTGTGTGTTTTTTTGGCTGTATTGTTATAATGAACTTTAAGAGGAAAAAAATCAAGATTACTGGCTTTATGAGTTTTACTTTGTTCTTTTAGTGCCCTGTTCATAATTGATTTATATTTTCATGTCTTTCAACTGTGTTAGCTCAAAGGTAAATTACAGCACTTCGCCTTGCCAGGCTGAAATGTCACAACTAGCTGCTCAAACATGTGGCATTACGCATTGGAACAAATGAAACAACATTAACAGGCACAAAGTTCTTCGCAAGCTGACACTAGAGCGCAAGTATCACCACCGACAATGGAAGGGCTCCAGACATCCGACCAGTGTGGTGACTACGGGATGAATAACAGCTTCAGTCCAATGAGCACCCAAATCCAGAGTCCAGCAAGTTGCAGTTCTAGTCCAGAAACAGTCAGCCGCCCCTAAGCAAAGGATTTCAGGATGTTGAGGCTAACTTCCTGGAGGTAAACCAAAAAATAGAAACTGTGGACGGTACTGCAGAGAAAGTCGGGGAACAGANGTTGAGGCTAACTTCCTGGAGGTAAACCAAAAAATAGAAACTGTGGACGGTACTGCAGAGAAAGTCGGGGAACAGATACAGGAATTGACACACTGCCGCGATGCATGCCTCCGTGGGGTCAGCCCTGAGACGCAATTAACTCCTGTCCCTACCTTATATGTACACTTAATACTTAGCGATAGGGTAGGTTAGAGAAAAATTGGTGGTATTTTTACAATTATACTGGAGTTACTTTCCAGAAGAATGAATTTTTGCAATATCTGTTTACCGGTCAATATAAAAAGGGTGCAAGAAAAATGGCAGAATACCTGGAAATTTTTTATCTTCAAATCAAATTTCCAGACTTTGCTACGTCTGAGGAAAGAATTTTGACCCAAATGGATCACCAAGGTTAGTGAAGTGATGACTGTTGGAAGCGTTTGACAGGTGTGATGAGTAGGAAGTTCAGTTTGGGTATTGAGGCAAGACCGTAGGCAGAACCGTAAGGGGAGGGAGGAAGAAGAGAGTTAAAACAGAGATGGAGAAACAGGAAAATCACTAGAGGCCTGGAAAAACCATGTATCGTAATACAGGACTTGGAGCGTACCAAACTAATAAACATCAAGAAGTACGATGCAGGTATAACCGACACTGGAGGAATAGCAGGGGGAATTGGAGAGATGAGGGTAAGTTACCCTCAGGTTAAATCTTCAGCCTTACCTTTAAATGAGTCAGATGGGAGGGTTGTAACTAGAGATGGGTTGTTACAGCTATTTTCTGTACCTGCTCCAAACTGCTACATACAAACCTGCATCTGATACGAAGTATGTGATATTTTTTGTATCAAATACAGGAATTCCCGAGCTTTCCGAGTATGTTGCAGCTTCGCCAGTCTCTCGAGTAGCGAGTGAGTAACAGGTACAGAGTATCAGGTAGACGTGTATCAGATACGCACATTGAGTATGGACGATATCAAGTANGCGAGTGAGTAACAGGTACAGAGTATCAGGTAGACGTGTATCAGATACGCACATTGAGTATGGACGATATCAAGTACATGTTTTGAGTTGGTTTACTGGGTGTTATATTTTACAGTGAAATAAAGTATGGATAAGAATAATAAAAGACTTCATTTGTGCGAAAATGTTTCAGAGAGGATAATGAACTTGCTATATGTAAAGTGTAAACAAAAACTTATTATCCTCTTTTTTTAAACTAAATCATTTAACTATGCAATTTCCAAATCTTAAGCCAGTGCACACGGGACCATTTTTCCTGAGAGTTTCGCTAAGATATTATTTAAGAGCTAGGCAAAGAGTTATGCAACTTGGTTACTTGCGGAGTTTGCTATTGGTTTTACCGCACATGGTATGGGTTTCCTTGCGAACTATACTGTCAACTAGTAACGTCGGCAGTCATAACAATTTTTAACAGCTGGCAAAAATAATAAACAATGAACTCTGTACTGCGAAAAAAGATTGCTGTAAATACACGTCTTTCAGTTTTGGAACATGAAAATAAAAACTGTAGACGAAATAAACGACTGTGGACAAGAGAATGGTTAACCTGAAGGAACGAAAACTGGCAATGCTTATCGAAGAATTCGGGTGAGTACACAGATAACCTCAAAACTGTATACAAACATGTTTCTTCTATGCATTTNAATGCTTATCGAAGAATTCGGGTGAGTACACAGATAACCTCAAAACTGTATACAAACATGTTTCTTCTATGCATTTATAAACACTACCAAAACAATCCTGTTGCCATATAAATAAAGTCACGTGACATGTTTCCTTGCTCTCATTGGCTGAGATCAGAAACTAGCAAAGTAACACGTAAAGAAAATAACACCATTCCAATTACCAAAAATTAGTAGACTAGCCAGCACAACTGCACGTAGGCACCGATATTTCCACTGGACGAGACGTACAGCAGCAAGCAAGACTCCACGCATGCAATATCATAAGGAAAATCGTTCCGTGTGCGGTGGGCTTAAATCAAGAAATTGGGTTTCATCTTAACTGCAAATTTTAAACACAATTAAAATTTTATTAGATCAGAATTACTTGAAACAGCAGATGCAACATACTGACAGCAAATATTTAATGTATCTGATAGTTCTGCAGTGTACTCATTTATAGTACTTGATACAAGTGTGTATCAGATGCACACTAGCAGGTTGACACTCTGTGAACCACCTCTAGTTGTAACCCAAAACTCATCCCCACAACAGTAGGGTTGGCAGAAAATTCAGTAGAATAAATGTGTGTGTGTCTATATATATATATATATATATATATAAATATAGACACTGGAGAGCCAAAAAAACTAGTATAGGCATGTGTATGCAAATAACAGAGGTATGGAACCAATCAGAGTAACGCGATGCGGTCGGCAGCGCCTATGTAAGACAACGAGCGTCTGGCAAAGTTGCTAGATCGGTTACTGCTGCTACAATGGCAGGTTATCAAGATTTAAGTGAGTTTGAACGAGGTGTTATAGTCGGCGCACGAGAGATGGGACATAGCATCTCAGAGGTAGCGATAAAATTTGGATTTTCGCGTATGACCATTTCACGAGTGTACCGTGAATATGGGGAATCCAGTAAAACATCAAATCTTCGACATTGCTGCGGCCGGAAAAAGATTGTGAACGAACGGGACCAACGACGACGGACGAGAATCATTAAACGCGACAGACGTGCAACCCTTTCTCAAATTGGCGCAGATTTCAATGCCTCCGGCATACCTTCAGACATTAGTCGAGACCATGCCACGTCGTCTTGCGGCACTTCTGCGTGCTCGCACCTGCCCTACACGATATTAGGCAGGTGTACCAGTTTTTTGGCTCTTGAGTGTATATGGCCCAAAATAAGTCAGGTAACTAGANGTGTACCAGTTTTTTGGCTCTTCAGTGTACTAGACACAAGGAAGACTACTGGGCACTGGCGTCTTGCTGTGTACAACACTGTTCATAAGTATCATATGGCCCAAAATAAGTCAGGTAACTAACAGTTTTGTTGAAGAGTTTCGGCAATGTCTGCTCAAAATTGTATACGTGCACAGATTGAAATAGTAGGAGAAGCACAAAAAAGGGAAAGGAAAAATGTGTGCGATAATGATTGTGGAGTTAGTGACAGATGAAGAAAAAAATGTTACTGCCCATTCATGTAGATTCTGGAAGTGAGGTTACCGTCATTTCAGAACAGTATGAGAAAAATATTCTGGAAGTTATGAAACTAGATCTGCCCAGTATTGCAGTTTCAAAAGTGATGATTGTGGGTGCTGCTGGTGTCCGAGGGAACAAGTTTTGGTAGAAGTGACTTTTGAAGACTGGAACTATTGGATTAATTTTCTAGTTGCGGAAAAACTGAGTGTGGAGGCAGTATATAATTGGGTCCGATCGGAATTGGTAGCATTGTACTGGCAGAGCCTGTTAAAGGATGAATCCATGAAATATGATGCATTCTCAATACAGACTACCCCATACTGTTTTAAGGGACTTCTGTTTGAACTTAACGTGTCAGTCACTTTNATTTTCTAGTTGCGGAAAAACTGAGTGTGGAGGCAGTATATAATTGGGTCCGATCGGAATTGGTAGCATTGTACTGGCAGAGCCTGTTAAAGGATGAATCCATGAAATATGATGCATTCTCAATACAGACTACCCCATACTGTTTTAAGGGACTGCTGTTTGAACTTAACGTGTCAGTCACTTTATCAGGGGTCTAGAAAGAGTGTTGGGACCTAAAGTTTACGACTTTGTATGTAGATGATATTCTAACTACATCCAGGGATATTTTGATGAGAATTGCCAGCAAATCCAAACAGTACTTCAAAAGCTACATGAGGGGACTGAAAAATGGAAGATAGACAATCATTTTGGTTTAAAACCCAAAACGTCCTAATGTCAAGGCCCTGAATATTATGAACACTATGTAAAAGGCCTTTGATAAGGTGCCCCACAGGATTTTGATGCAAAAACTGGATGAGTTACTGGATGCTAAGTGGGTAGTGGATTGGATAGGTGACTTGCTGAGAGGGAGAACAGAGGGTGAAAGTGGGGGAGTCCTTGCAGGAAGGTGGGGCAACATCAGGGATTCCGTAGAATAGTGTGCTGGGCCCTTTCTTCCCCATTAAGGTTAATGACCTCTGGATAATGGTGTCTGCTTTTTGACGTGCTAAATAACAAAATAGTTCTAAATTCCATCTACAAACGTCTTGTGGCTACTATGCCATCCCAATAGATATCTTGTCACTCTTTTTTAACACGTGAAGTGTATATTTTTTATTATGTGAATGAGTTTGGTTACCAAATTGTAAACTTAAATTGTTGTTAAAGAGCAGAGGCGCAGTGATTTGCAGAGTAGCAGCATACAAGATAGGTTTCGATTTGGGAAAGTTTCCTTCAAAATCTCTCCCAATCCAAGAGGGGTTATAATAATTATCGGGATACTTGGTTCATTTTCTATCGTTTTGTGAGGCTTTGTAATATTTAATCAGGATTCGAAGTATTGTTAGTATATTTATCGGGCATACGTTTGCCTTTTCAAAAATCTTAGGTTTTGTTCGCGTCAGCATTTGTTGATAAAAGCTTTCCAACTGCAGTAGACAGTTTTGGTTCTAGAACATTGATTATATTTTCACTACGACGCAGTTCGGCATGGCGTGGGGACTGGTTGCGACGGGGGTCGCATAGGCTTTAGAAGGGATTTCGGCCCACGCCATGCCCTTATTTGGTCACGTTTTTGGTACCCTGGGACAAGGAGTGGGGGTAGGCATGGGACGACAAAAACTGTGTGAGCCTACCGCACGCCAGCAAGAACAACAGAGCAGACAACCAACTCTCTCAGAAGACACGTCGAGGTGGCAAATATCCCCCACACCGGCAAACTTTATACTGCTAAATTATTTCTCTGTCGGTGTGGGAGGTCTGTAGGGTGCCAAGAGGGAACTGACGTCCTTCCTGCCTTTGTAATTCCTCTCGATGCAAGCCTTAAATGACGTGAATAATAAATAAACTACTGCGACGCTGCTCTGTCTTTGTCTGGTGAAACTGACTGTTTGTGACTCTGCCTACTTGGAGCTTGTGTGTGAACTGTTTCTTTTGAATATTAAATTTAATTTCAGTAACTAAACCGAGATTTGAAGTTATTTTATATTAATTTGGCTCCTTTTTTTTTTTTAAGTTTCCATGTCTCTACCGATTGGGCAAAACCGAGCTGTAACTTCCAGTCGCCACTTCTGACGACTGCGACATTACAGTATTCTATGAACAAGAAGTAGATCACCAAAAGGTGCTCAAGAAGGTGAACAGCCTCTTGTATTCAAGTCCCACGCACATACTGTACACACAGTGGTAGTACTTGAAGGTTGCAGCAGGCCAGTCACTCACTTCCACCGCAATACACGAAGATCTTACAAACCTAACACATCACTAACATAGAATTAAAATCTGTTTTCTACTCTCAAATAACCAATATCAGCATAAATAAACGTAGGGGAACTACACAAACTTAAATGTTAACAAACTACTCGCACAAGAAGGTGAACGAAAAATATAAGAGTCTAAATGATTCTAGCTAGCATGCAAACCACTTGCAAACAAGTTACCCAGTCACACGATCNGTGAAAGTGGGGGAGTCCTTGCAGGAAGGTGGGGCAACATCAGGGATTCCGTAGAATAGTGTGCTGGGCCCTTTCTTTACCATTACGGTTAATGACCTCGGGATAATGGCGTTTGCTTTTTGACGTGCAAAATAACAAAATAGTTCTAAATTCCATCTACAAACGTCTTGTGCCTGCTATGCCATCCCATCTTGTCACTCTTCTTTAACACGTGAAGTGTATATTTTTTATTATGTGAATGAGTTTGGTTACCAAATTGTAAACTTAAATTGTTGTTAAAGAGCAGAGGCGCAGTGATTTGCAGAGTAGCAGCATACAAGATAGGTTTCGATTTGGGAAAGTTTTCTTCAAAATCTCTCCCAAACCAAGGGGGGTAATGTAATGACGCAGTTATAATAATTATCGGGATACTTGGTTCATTTTCTTTCGTTTTGCGAGGCTTTGTAATATTTGATCAGGATTCGAAGTATTGTTAGTATATTTATCAGGTATACGTTTGCCTTTTCAGAAATCTTAGGTTTTGTTCGCGTCAGCATTTGTCGATAGAAGCTTTCCAAACTCAGTAAACATGTTTTCCTTCTGGAAGTTTGATTATATTTTCACTACGACGCAGTTCGGCATGGCGTGGGGTCTGGTTGCGACGGGGGCCGCATAGGCTTTAGAAGGGATTTCGGCTCACGCCATGCCCTTATTTGGTCACGTTTTTGGTACCCTAGGGCAAGGAGTGGGGGGTAGGCACAGGACGACATAAACTGTGTGAGCCTACCGCCCGCTAGCAAGAACAAAAGAGTAGACAACCAGCACTCTCAGAAGACACGTCGAGGTGGCAAATACCCCCCACACCGGCAAACTTTATACTGCTAAATTATTTCTCCGTCGGTGTGGGAGGTCTGTAGGGTGCCAAGAGGGAACTGACGTCCCTCCTGCCTTTGTAATTCCTCTCGATGCAAGCCTTAAATGACGTGAGTAATAAATAAACTACTGCGGCGCTGCTCTGTCTTTGTCTGGTGAAACTGACTGTTCGTGACTCTGCCTACTTGAAGCTTCCGTGTGAACTGTTTCTTTTGAAAATTAAATTTAATTACAGGAACTAAACCGAGACTTGAAGTTATTTTTAATTTATTTGGCGCCTTTTTGTTTTTAAGTTTTATGTCTCTACCGATTGAGCAAAACCAAGCTGTAATTTCTAGTCGCCACTTCTGACAACTGCGACATTACAGTCTTCTATGAACAAGAAGTAGATCACCAAACGGTGCTCAAGAAGGTGAACAGCCTTTTGTATTCAGTCCCTCGTACATAGTGTACACACAGTAGTGGTACTTGAATGCTGCAGCGCGCCAGGCGCTCATTTCCACCACAACACACAAAGATCTTACAAACCTAACACATCACTAACACAGAATTAAAATCTGTTTTCTACTCTCAAATTAACAATATCGGCATAAATAAACGTAGGGGAACTACACAAACTTACAGAACGCAAATGTAAACAAACTACTTGCACAAGAAGGTGAAAGAGAAATAGAACAGTCTCTAAATGATTCTAGCTAGCATGCAAACCACTTGCAAACAAGTTACCCAGTCACACGATGCAAGTTGACTTGAACAAGAAAGGTGTACACCTTCTTGTATAAGAAAGTGAACCGTGTGTAACAGGCTTTACACATTAAACTATTACTCTTGTTATTCTCAGTAAGTGCAATATTTAATGTCGATCTGAATTATATTTAAGTTGTTGTCAAAGTGTCTCTATATTGATTACAGACACTTCGCTCACTCTCTCATTATTTACACATTATTCAATCTGTATTTCCATTGTTCCAAATGTCTACAACTCACACATCCAGTTCAATAGTCCCGCCCGGTAGTCTCTCCCTCCACTGCACCGATGCTCCCAGTACGTAGACTTCCCTCCCGTTGGTCACTCTTGTCGCCACTTATCGCCCTGCTGGTTCTTCACTTCGCTTGTCTTCACACACCTGTCGCTTGAGGTCATGTAATCCTCCAAACTCAACTCAAAAACCGTTGGCTCAAAGGCCCGTCATGGCTTAAGTAACCGGTAACCAACGGACACTTTGGCTGCACACTGCAAAATTTGGTGTACTTGTTCGGGCAACCACATCCTCTCTCCTCCCCTTCCCACGGTTCACAAACCCATTTCAAACCCCCGCCCCTCGTCAAGTTGACAAGTAACATCCGTTGTTTCTGCGACTTTAGTGGCTTCAAGCTACGGATGCTGATGCACGTGTCCCTTCGACCTTGTAAATGAAAGGCACCAAAGTTCGTACTTCTGTATAAATTAGTTTCCCCAACTTTTCCAAACCAGTAAAAGGGGAGTGAGCCATTCACCCAAGTGGTTGTCTCCTGCAGATGGTGATTGTTGTAGGTGTAGTACAGTTCTGCCTTGTCAAGGGTGTTGGCCCCCTTGTGAGGTTATTAAGGGGCACCTCACATGCCCAGAAAATACAGAAATCGCGAAGATAAATGCCACGAAAAATAATGTCATAATATTCAAGTGGAAAGGCGAAAAACACTGCAAACTGGGTGCAGCACCCTACAATGCAGTGAAGTGGCCTGGCGCATGAAGAAAACACCAGGTTAATATCTTACGCATTTACTCCACACTTAGGAATCCTTTACAAGGCACTGAAATTGGTATACAGCACTTCGAGCAAGCTGCTAGCCGGAACGGAAAACGTTGAGCGCGGAGCTCAAACTGAAAAACATACATGAGAAAAGTTATGCCCCTTGGCACACACGAGCTGGCAGGGGTTGAGGGAGCACTACTTCCGGGGTAAAACAAGTAAATTATGGTTCCATAGCAAAAGTGAAGTGTTGCAAGGTAAACGGCATAAGCAAGAAGAGAGGTGCGCGGGAGCAGCGAGAAGCACATCCTCCTTCTGTCCACGCCCATTTCTGAATAACATGTTGGCAGCCTGGTCAGGACTCAAACGGACTGGTGCCAAATTTTGCAAACAAGCTAACGAAAGGTTATAAAATGAAAATAATGACATGAAAAGTACTGAAATCACATATCAATAGCACACGACACATTGAAAAAGGACATAACAACTTTAAATGAAAATAAAATACATGAGTTGGTATTACGTATACAAAGACATCACAGACATTAATTGTGGCTTTATCTCTCCAAGTCCATAGTAACATAAGTGAGAAAGCATATTTATTTATTACAGAAAAATCCAAAACATAGAATGAAGCCAAATATTATATTAAATTTGATAAAAGGAGCTTTATGATGATGGACAAGTCCAAGTGGGTAAAAGGGGTGTGGGTGGCCAAACAGAAACTGCGTAACATGTGAGTTTAATATTACTAGCCCTCTTTTTAGGCCCTGGCTCTTATGGTATGTGTGAGGAAAAATCCTGGGGTGCACACTCCACACTTCACACACAGACACATGTACGGGTCATGTGTGGAATGACGATGGCACACGAGGAGTCACGACTGCTGAATTCCCGTCATGATGTTCATTTCCCCAGTGGTCTGGTGGCTGGGGATGAATTTCAATGTACCAGTATAAGGATGGCCTGGACTGTTATGCCCCCAAGAGGGACACGAAGGAGGGAAGACTGCTTGGATCCAGTGATGGAATGGCTGGCCAGAGGAGTGTGTTCCCACACGCCGCACTGCCTGCTGTAGTAACGGCAGCCAGTGTGTTCCCACACGCCGCACTGCCTGCTGTAGTAACGGCAGCCAGTGTGTTCCCACACGCCGCACTGCCTGCTGTAGTAACGGCAGCCAGTGTGTTCCCACACGCCGCACTGCCTGCTGTAGTAACGGCAGCCAGTGTGTTCCCACACGCCGCACTGCCTGCTGTAGTAACGGCAGCCAGTGTGTTCCCACACGCCGCACTGCCTGCTGTAGTAACGGCAGCCAGTGTGTTCCCACACGCCGCACTGCCTGCTGTAGTAACGGCAGCCAGTGTGTTCCCACACGCAACTGCAGCCAGTGTGTTTCTAAACGCCGCACTGGCTGCTGTATTAACGGCAGCAATCAATGGGTTCAGGCGCTGCGATCCCCAGTAAAGGGCACATCGTAGCTACGCAGTGGAGGTGGGACAAACTGACACTAAAGCAGGGGGACGCAGCACACATCATGTATGGATGCAGGGGTGTTGCAGGTAAATTGGTGGGGCCCCTCCACAGTACTGCTCACTCGCCTTTCAGGAACTAAAGTGGTGCAGATTTTGTATGAATTAATTGTCGTCTTAGCCATTCATGGTTGTCTGCA
Organism: Clitarchus hookeri; assembly: GCA_002778355.1. NCBI lineage: Eukaryota > Metazoa > Arthropoda > Insecta > Phasmatodea > Phasmatidae > Clitarchus > Clitarchus hookeri. Next base: position 264,649 of record NQII01003112.1, on the reverse strand, counting down.
ATTTTCATGTCCTGTGGTATTTCTTTTGTTGCTGTTTTCCAATTTTTATGCCCTTTAGCCATTTGTCCTGATATGCACAGCCTCCTCACACTGAACTTTTTAGCTAAGTACAAAAATGTGCATTTCCAGAAAGTAGCAACTTACGAAGGGACAAAAAGTACAATTATGAACTAGACACTTTCTATGCCTAAATTTGGTATGGATCAAATTGTCGGTAAATGTAAAGAATAGCTGCTTTTTTTAAGGAGACATAGTAGACCCACAAAAGTTATATAAATGGCTTTTGCACACCTTACCTGTTTCATATTTAGGATGGCATAATGATAAAATAAGCCGAACGTCTAAAATAAAATACATAATGTACGAGGAGTTTGGACATTTTGTTTACGTCGGACGACATGATGTTTAGTCCTGTAACGCTGTAGTAACGTAAACACATGTGAATTGGCCATCACCTTATTGGCTGTGAATGTGTAGACGTTACCTTATGTTAGTTGTAGCTTAGATGCAAGACAGTGCGTTTCGTGGCGAGTAGTGTGTGTTGTTGCGCGCGTGAGTTGTGATGTCCGAATCCGACCGTGCAAAGGCTTGTGATTTAAGAATGGAGGGTGCAAGTACGAGTGCTTCTGTGCGTGACAGNCGAATCCGACCGTGCAAAGGCTTGTGATTTAAGAATGGAGGGTGCAAGTACGAGTGCTTCTGTGCGTGACAGTCGTACGCGTGGCGGGTGTTACTTGGACGTTTTAGTAGATCATGGTGTTTTGTCGAGTCAGGTAAGGTGCAAGTCCTGCACAACGGTAGTTGAATTGGCAGAGGACAGTGAAAATTGTACCCGCCGCCTACCTAGGCGCGTTAATTCATATACTTCTGGTACGTTTTACTGTTACTTAAAAACCCTAAAATCCTATATTAGAATAAAATCATAGATTATATTAAAATCCCACAGTCCTAGGTTAGATTAAATTCCTAAAATCCTACATTGGACTAACACCCTAAAATTCTACGTTAGATTAAAACCCTACAATCTTAGGTTATATTAAACACCTACAATCCTAGGTTAGATTAAAAATGTAAAATAGTGATTCACTCATCATAGGATTAGGTTAGGTTAGGTNAAACACCTACAATCCTAGGTTAGATTAAAAATGTAAAATAGTGATTCACTCATCATAGGATTAGGTTAGGTTAGGTGGGGATTACAAAATTGGGTGGACAAATGTTAAATTAAGGTGTTTTTGTACTTTTTGTGGGTGTATTTTTTAGTGATTTTACCCCACAATTACCCTGATCTTCATAGCCCTCCCCACTACCATTTTTGTGGTTTGTAAGCATAATACGTTAATGCTGCTAGTAAATTCATGTTCTGTGTAATTAGTAAAGTTAAANCCATTTTTGTGGTTTGTAAGCATAATACGTTAATGCTGCTAGTAAATTCATGTTCTGTGTAATTAGTAAAGTTAAAATATACTACTTTCCTGGATTTTTTTTTTCTTTTCTGTAAAGCCGCTGTTCTTTACATTTACCAAATTGCCCAGCAAACTTTATATATTACGTGGTTTGTGTACTGGTGTATGATTTTTTTTAAGAAATAAATTTTAAGTGGCTGTACCACTGGAGTACGAAGTCAGCATCCATTCATGGTTACTTCCAACTTTTCTCAAGCTTCGCTAATGTTCTATTTCCATGCTATTCCACCCCCATAAGCGAACAAAGCTTAACTAATCTATGAAATTATCCCCAAGTGTTAAAACACACCGCATTCATACATGTTCACTTTAAAAATATTTTTAATGAAAACTATTTCTTACTAGGCATTTCCAACACACCTATAGAGTACTTGAACAGGAGTACGAATGCTGGAGATACTCTTCATATTTGAGAAACAACAATACACATTTTTCAAAGTTTTGAGTCAAAAAGTGTGATACCACATACCACGTACAGGGCGTAGCAGCAAATACAGAGACAATGGCTCACCTGGACTCCATTGCCATATCCCAACACTAGAAGCAGCGGTGGGGTTGCAATGCGATCATCAGAAGATTCCGGGAAGAGAACAGGGTCGTTTATGTCCCCGCACTCGAACCTCGCCCACTGTATTGCTTCTTTGCCTTCAGACGGCGCAACGGGCGAGTATCCCTTAAAGAGAAGCACATCACATTTAGCTTACTGACCACTATCACCATCTGTAATTATGCAGTTATGGGGATTTTCTAAACGGAACGTCCTAGACCAACAAAAGTAGCATTAACGGGTTCTGCACAGCTTACCTTGTTCATATTTAGGAGGGGGTCATGTTAAAATAAGTAAAACATATTTTTAAAAAATTAACAAAACTGTGAAATGTACGAGCAGTTTATAATCGTAGGATAGTGTAAAACCCAACAATCCTAGGTTAGATTAAAACCCAACAATCGTATGTTAGTTTAAAAATGTAAAATAGTGATTCACTCATCCTGGGGTTAGGTTCAGTTAGGCTAGGTGGGCACATATTACGAAATTAGTTATACGTTAATGATCCTAGTATATTCGTGTTCTGTGTAATTAGTAGAGTGGAAATAACGTTTCAGGGTTTTTTTTTTTTTTTTACAGAAAAGCCCCTAAACTGCATAATTATCTCACCATCAGTAACTTACAACTGGCTACATTAAATCAAACATTACCTGTGGAACAACTTCATTTATGAATCCTGCTACGTTCTCTATTATCGAGCGATCATTCACGGGCTGAGGGGACACAGTCTGTCCTCTGTGCTGAGTTGCTTTGTTGGGCGACTCTGCTGACATGTTTACCCTGAAAGACAATACTTCTTCAATAACACGTTGTTCTATACGTTTCCACTTCACTGCATTTCTACTACCCACTCACAATACTTACAATTAAAGGTTCTGACTAACGAACCATTTGTCACATATCCCAGACTACACTGCAGTCCCCAGGGAAGAAAATAAATAAACACACACATAAATTAAATACAAAAAACATTTAACCACATAAACATTCCTCAAGAATGATAAATACTTCCAAACTGTCACGCAGAAAGGCAAATACGACAATTACGAAAACTGCGCAAAATAATACACCTGTTTGACGTAGGGGAGGAGAAACAATTCGCACTTTAATGACAGATAAATGCAGTCTTCAAAACAAGTCAAAAAAACCCCTACTATATTTATTTATCGGCAATATGAGGTATTTTCTATACTTTCCCATAGCGTTCATGCCAAATATGCAAACATCCAGAAATAACATCACGCAATCGCAATTTAAAAAACCACAAAACCAAGGTCATGATCACCACAGCTGTTAGAATGTAAACATCACCATTATTTCAAAACAAAGGATTCGTAGGCGACGAATCATTCTTATCTAACTCAAAAGGCGACATGATATGATTTAATATCCTCCGATTTTTACGAATTATTATTTCTCAACCCGGAGTTTAATGAACTTGCCAATAATTAAAACAAAAATGCGTAAAAATTATCGCTGGAAATAGGGAACGGATGACATCGTTTCTTTCTACCATTGTCAGTGCAGTGCAGTGCAGTGTACTGATGGAAAATTTATTTAGAACCATTTCTGATACTGTGGGTACGGCGCGCTTTAAAAAGACACAGCTGATTATACGGATCATGGAAGCGTAACACACTGCGTTTCATTTTTTTTTTTTTTTTTTTTTTGGGAGTTATATTGACTTATAGTTACACCCACAGCCAATATCGTCAATTCCAAAGCATAGACTTTATGCCTTTACTTGTGGTCTGTGATATATGAGCCCTTATTATACACATACACAGTTAAGCAGACTCGGCACACGGTTTTCCGATGACAAACGGGGAGAAAAAAAAATTGCAATGAATATTAGGTTGAAGTATGCATGATGCATTAAGACCTTATTAAACTACAGGAAGACAGATGGTCGACCCCTCGTCATGAGGAAAAGAAAATGTTCCGGTAAATTACATGACTATTGCAGTGAAGTGAATAGAGCCAAGTTTGAAGGTACCGAGGTGTCCGCGCGGAGTGAAACTCCAGTGCTGCTCCTCGGCCCGACTGCTGGAGTCAGACTGGCATCATGATGTCAGCTTCCAATAGGAAGGGCTGAAGCTGGCACCAAAAATGTGTGAAAAATACACTGAGCCCTCTTATGACTAAACAATGTGATACCAAATAAAATTACCTCGAATACCACAGGATATACCATGTATTTCCCGAATAACTGACGTGGTCAAGATGACCCAGGGTTGTTTGAGTGTAGAATAGTCCGGCGCCATAACCCAGTGGAGAGTTAGTGATGTGGGTCGTTCGGTCGACGGTCCAGGGAGCCCTAGTGGCCTCTGTCAGTTTGCAGATGATGTTGTCACGTACTTTCTGTTACACGTTTACACCTTATGACGAGACTGTAGGCCATCTCGTACGCCTGAAATATATAGAAAATTGTGGGTGGTACTACAAGGGATGTAGCACCCTACGTGTCCCGGACGACAATAAATTAATACTCATTGAACTTTGTAAAACTGTTTACTCCCTATGCTTGATTACATGCGAATAATGAAAGAAAACGGACCCAGCACTTATGGCCTGCCAGTGATCTTTGCATGAAAATGAGCGGATACGCAGTAGCATTCAGCTCTCCAGTGGAAGTATAGGCGGTTCTCCCCTCGGCGCAGAAAAGAAAGAAAACAAATGTTACGGTTAATTAAGTTACTCTTGTAATGCAGTGATAACAGCCTAAATGATGTCACCGAGGGGGATCACAGAATGGGCGACCAACGCTGCCGGTCTGACTCGAGTGCTGAGACGAACTGGACGAGTAACGTCGGTTTCCGTCATAAGTGGCGTGAACCGACATCAAACTCCGGATGGTAAAACATTACATAAGCAATATGTATCATTAGGGCAATGGTGAAAAATTATATAAATTAAATGAAATGCATTGGTGACACTCCCATTGATTAACAAATGTATGTTAAGGTTGATGTGAGGTTGATGGGGAGTGTCACCACATTAAATGATATGTTACTAGGATGGAGGCCTTTATAGACAATCTCCCTTTTTGAAAACATAATTGCTCTTTTATAGATAAACATTAAATACACTATTACACTTTTTCAGTAAAAGTGCTTGTATTCAATTTCTTATTACGTGTTTGTATTTCACTGGCTACAGTGTTGCCAGGTGACTGTCTCCTAAAGGGATGGACGAGTCCACCTGGGCAATGGGATGTGGAATGTCATGCCTTATTGCCATTTATACAATGAAAAACACCCCTGGCTGTAACTGTGAATGTGGTGACTGTGTTCAATATGTTTGTGAAAATTCTGTACACTACTGGATGACACTTTGGGGCATTTATCTCTTCAGCTCTGGCCTGCCAGCCAGTTAATGTCACCCAGTGGTGCGTTACATCGTATTTAGCTGCGCTAGATGCGATGTCGCAACGACCAATTGCCAGTGCACCCAACGGCTGTGGCTTTGAGGTAATCACCGTTTCGTAACGCCTACTCATTTATTAAAAGAGTTACCTCTTGTAATACATGAGTAGGACAGAAGGTGCAAGTTCCGTTCTTGTCGACCCGCACTACGCACTCTTTGCCTGATGTTGTTGGTGCGTCACATTGTAGCTGGTGTAGTAGTTGTGACCGCGGCAGTCAGAGTGGGAACATGGAACTCGTGAATACGTGGTTCACGTCAACACTGTTTCGGATCACCTACTAATTTATTGAGAGAGTTACCTCTTGTAATAAATAGAAGGACAGCCTCTTGATTCAGGTAATACCTGTTGGCAAGAATGTGCAACTTTCATTCTTGACAACCTGCACAACGCACTCTTGGTCTGATATGGCTGGTGCGGCCCAGGGCAGTTGGTGCAGTTGAAATAACTGCTCACCGGATGAGGACGGGGAAGGACAGTGGATAATAACAAACAATATAAAGAAACATTTTTTCGAACAGAGCAACAAAGTGTGAATAAATTTATAGATGCCAATTCAATTTTTAGCCACATTGTGTGCCAGTGTACGTAAATAAAAACAATAAGAAACTTTTCATAGAAAGAAATCTTTATGTCTTAAAAATTATCTTGCTTATCTACATATGCATTTTGCAAAAATATGTTGCAACACAAATTAAGAAAAAAAGCACATTAAAAAAACTTTTTCGCCTGGTAATGTTAACTAATATTGCTTACCATGTTTTTGAAAACATAAAAAAATAGTTTTATTAATAAAACATGTATATAGTTACAAAAGTAATTTTACCTCTTAGTTTATTGTTTGGCATGTACCCCATCAATTCAGAAAAAGGTAAAGTAAAGTGTAGTGGTGAAAAACCTAGTAAACCTTTTGTTTTTCAAAACAGAGAAAATATACTAATATAATGAGACAAATTATGAAAAAAATTGCTTTCTGAATAAAATATGTATTTGATTTTGATCACTGGAGTTGAGTTTGCTAGCATGCATGGACAAGCAGGGCAGCTGATCTTGTCAAAGTAAAAATATGTGTACTTTCTTAGTAAGAGTTGTGTTAGTATATTCACAAGCTTGCACCTGCTTCATGTAAGGTAACTGGAGTTAACTAAATATGGAAAAGAAAATGAGTCAGCAAGCTTCGCGAGCAAGCACTAGTCCATCCAGAATGATGGTAGAAAGAGGGAAGACAGTGCAGAGGGGGAAACTGATATGAAAGTGTAGGAGAAGACTCGTAGTATTGGTTGTGACCTTACTTTCATCACATTATGTCTGCACAATACCGACCTGAAGATGTAGCCATTAACTCCGATATTGCCGTTGGCTACCACATAGTTTACTTCTGGATACCTGGTATGCCAGAGCAAATACAAAACTGCAACGGATTTCAACACTTGGTAATCACGAATGAAGGGGTTTTTTTTTCAGCTTGGTTCCAGTACCATGCTGCTATTACCTGCCCAGTGTACCATCTCCGGCCAAACTCGAAGCTGCCCTGCACTATCAGTGAGCCGATAAGTCAAGCAAAAGGAGGACGCTTATGTCAAGTTTGGGGTCATAGCAAAATTGTATAACCACTCAGAAGACCAGACAGCTACAAGATTACTTTGTGATTCGAGAATTAGAATGGAGAACGTCACACTGCCATTTTGAATCATGGCAGAACAATTTGGGAGACTATGTACACCCAACTTACCTGCGGTGTGTACGCTGAAGTTGTACTGTGAACATCAGTCTTCATCCAGTCTTTGGCCAACAATCAGCCATGTTTGTTTGAGAGTAAGACTACTGGTGTGTGCAGCCGGGCTTCCAGAGTGTGGAATATTGTGTGGACGATCCCCTGGTAACATGCGTTGAGAAATGTGCAAATTATGTACATGTTTCCTTCTCATGGGACACAATAGCCATGCTAGACTGTATAAAGCCTGAAATTGTGAGAGTCTGTAATAGCAGCGAATGTGCAGTTAACCTTTGTCGACAATATAAGCACAGTTTTCCATGCACAGCACAAGAAATGAAAAATCGAGTTTTAAGCAAAGTGGACAAGACATTTGATGGTGATCCTCAATACAAGTATTTACTGTCGAGGATAGTAATGAAAAGTTCCTTGACATATTACAATCTGATTAAAGAAGCATCCAATGTGCCACTACGATATGCTGAATCATGTGCCAGGGACCTACACAGTGCTGTGAACTGGCATAAACCACCCTAGACTGATCTGCAAACTAGGGTCTGTGTGAACGAACTCTGTCCTATTTACAGGCAGAAATTACTTAGTGAGGTCAAGATTTCGCCATCAAACCTCCTCGCGAAGTATATAGGACTTTAGAAATAAAATATATATGTTCGTAAATGTCAATTGACTGTGAACCATCGATCCAGAAACATATAGTATGGACTCTATCAGCAGTGGCTATTCCCACCACTTATATACGAAGTATACCAGTCCTGTTCTCCTAGTCTGCAGTCAGCAACAGTCAACCAGTCCAGCAGTCAGCCAACTCAGCCACCATGGACCCTGAATACAATGGTGACAAACCATTTTCTGAAGACTTCAAGGAAGATGAAGAAGTGTTCTTGTTACCTGATCCTACTAGCACCGAGTCGGCCCCATGCATAATGTACAACCCCAGCACTTGCTACGACTACGTGCATGAAATCTTACATTGTCTGTAGTATGGTATTACATTAAAAAATGAATGTAGTGATATTTACAGCTCGATATACTTTGAAATGTGTAGTGAGAACCTACATTTACATCTACAGTGGAATGAATTTTCACCATACGAAACCTTCAGGGTAGTATTCAGCTTCGTGTGCGAAGATAATAATTTCGCTGTTCATATCTGTGCCCCTAAGATAGCACCATCTTTCGCGATGCCCAGAGACCTCAAGGAAATCGAGTATAGAGAGTCATGCGATGGTAAACAACATTATAGAAGTATTAAGAAATGCATACTTGGTCGTTTACCGACAATGGATAAACAGTGTGCATCAATGTTGTGCTCTGTATATACGGAAAACTGCTCCGAGAAGCTAGATTTTACACAAAAACATTTATATCTATTCAAGCTGGATTATATTAATAATGCACAAATAATTGTTCATCCACTATGAACCAAGAACCACCACTTATGTACCTAAGCAGTAGCTATACTAGCAGTGACCCATCTTCCAGTTATTACACCAGAAGCAGTTACACCATGTGGACATTCCATGTTTATCCACACAGAAGATGAAGCTGTTCCCTTCAAATCAATATTAGACTGATAGGCTGACTTTGTGTGTACGAAAAGTAGTAAAACAAATTTTAACTGATGTATTGAGATATTTTTTGTAGAAATGTGAATAAATGTATGTATGTAAAAACCATTTATTTCTTAAAATAAATAATGTGCCATTAGTATATTCAAAACTGGCATATGTTGAGACAAACTGTCACTCAGTTGTATAGTCTTAAGTACATTTATCTATGCTTATACCGGTTTTTTTGTTGTTNCTGTCACTCAGTTGTATAGTCTTAAGTACATTTATCTATGCTTATACCGGTTTTTTTGTTGTTGTTCCGCTTGCCTTTTTTTGTTATGATAACGAGTTCTAGTGTGCTTTTTGTCTTTTGTGATTACAGTTTCTTTCTAATGTGCTTAACGTGTTGTTATTTCTACAAACCTTCAATAGGTTATGGGCCCAGAATACGTGGACTGTGCGTGTTGTAGAAATTAGCCTGATTGTGTTAGATTTCACCATGAGTGCAACATATGACTTCAAGGCACAGGTGGAGAAACTGGAAGGACAAAACAACTGGACCAGGTGGAAGAGGCAGATTAATTTATTACTGAGACACCATAAGGTGTTGGATGTTGTGTCAGGTGAGTTGAAGCTTGATGATGATAGAAATAAGGATAGCTTTGAGACCAAAGACTCACTGGCTCAACTGATTCTGATCAGTAGTTTAAATGCCACAAATGAAGAAATAACCTCTTCGTGTTCCACTTCAAAGGAGATTTGGGACAAATTAGTTTCAACTTACGAACAGAGCTCTAGTCAGAGGGTAGACAGACTATTGGAATGTTTCTTTTCAAATGAAGGAGTATGCGAAAGTATTGTGACCCATGTTGCACGCCTTCAGCGAGATTTTAATGAATTAAATGTTGAGTTGAAAAATCTTGCGAAATCTGAACTTCCAGAGTTGATTTTGATGGGTCGAATCATGTCTACCTTGCCTCCTCCTTACTTTGAATTTAAAAGTGTATGGGAGAGTGTTCCCATTGAGAGCAGAACCTTGAATAGTCTGACTGAGCGTCTTAGACTAATTGAAATGAGGTTACCAAATAAAACTGATTGTAGTGATGAAACTGCTCTTCTTGCCAAAAGCCATGTTAAAAATAAGAGTAAGCAAGCAGCTGTCTCTAAAGTTAGTGAACCTAAAAGAAAGAGTTTCAAGTGCTTTAAATGTAATGGTGACAACCATATTGCTAGAAATTGTCCTACCCAAAAGCGATCTCAGGAAAATGAAGATTCTGGCTTATCTAAAGGACAAGCATTTATCTGTAGCAATAAGAAACAATTTTTAAATAAAAATGTTTGGGTTGTGGATACAGGCGCCACTGAACACATGACCAGTTCTAAAGAGAATTTTGAGACATTTGAAAGTTTTCATGTTCCTAAATATATTCAAGTTGGAAACCAAGATATCATCATGGCTTATGGACAAGGTGATATTCTTGTTGATATGAAGATTAATGGCAGATGGGAGCTAAATCATTTAAAGGACGTTTGGTATGTCCCTGATGTCAGTCATCACCTATTTTCTGTCAGTCGTGCCTTAGATAAAGGATTCCAATTTCATGCTGATAAAAGTGGCTGTAAGTTTAATAAAGAACGGAAAACCTTCTTGATTGGCCGAAGAACATCTGAAGGGCTTTATGCTTTAGACATGAAAATCCATGTACTTAAGAGGGCTGCAGCTGTCCTTTTGGCATCGTCTGGGGAAACACTTCAACTTTGGCATGAGAGACTTTGCCATCAGAATAAGAGACACGTGAGAAGTGTTTTGAAACAGATGGGAATAGATGTGAAGGTGAATGAGGAATTGTGTGAGGGATGTATCTATGGCAAACAGCATCGTGACCCCTTTCACGAGCGGACAGATCGACCTTCTGAGTGCGGGAAATGGATACATAGTGACATTTGCGGACCCTTTCAAGAAGAATCATTAGCTGGCTCTCGATACCTTCTTTGTTTTAAAGATGATTATTCTAAATTTAGGAGAGTTTTCTTCTTAAAACGTAAATCAGAAGTAAGTGGATGCTTTTCCACATTTATTAATGAAGCCAAAGCAGCTGGACACACGATAAAGGAATTATTCTGTGATGGTGGAGGCGAATATATTAATGCCGAAATGAAGAAGCTATTTCAAGACAATGGGATTGGTGTTCGTCAAACTATTCCGTACACACCTCAGCAGAATGGCGCCTCGGAGCGTGAAAATCGTACCCTTGTTGAGGCTGCTAGATCCATGATTCACGCCAAGAATTTGCCCTTAAAGCTGTGGGCTGAAGCAGTTAATACAGCGGTTTTTGTGTTGAACAGAACAGGACCCACTGGTCAGGGCACACAGTCGCCTATAGAACTGTGGACAGAAAGTAAACCTCCTAGGATGGATTACTTTAAAATTTTTGGAAGCAAATGCTATGCGCATATAGTCAAAAACAAGCGACAAAAGTTAGACAAGAAAAGCACACAGTGTCTTTTTGTGGGATATACAGGTGATCATAATGGTTATCGCTTGTGGAATTTTACTGATGGCTCCATAATTTTGTCAAGAGATGTAATCTTTGAAAAAGAATCCCCACTAGTAAAATTTGTGAAATGTGATGTGCTAGATGATGTTTCAGGGAGTCAAGGTGATGAACCATCATCTGACGTTGGAACAGCAAGACCTGTTATTTCACTGTCTCCACTTGAAGATAATGATCTTGCCCAGGTGGAAATTACAGGAGAGGCTACAGACAGTCCTCGAAGGAGCTCTCGGGTGAAACAGGCCCCACCATTTTTGACAGATAATTATGTTTTGATAGCCGATAAAGAAATTAATTTTTCTGATGCTCTTAAGTCTAAAGAAAAGCATTTATGGAGACAAGCCATGGAAAGGGAGCTGGGTTCATTGGCCGAAAATAACACGTGGAGTTTGGTAGAGTTACCAATGGATAAAAAGGTTGTGTCTAATCGTTGGGTGCTGAAGATCAAAAGAAAACCTAATGGTGAAGTTGACCGATACAAGGCTCGCCTCGTGGCTCGAGGATATACCCAGGAAGCTGGGGTTGACTTCAACCAAACTTTTAGTCCTGTGGCACGTTATGACACCGTGAGAGCATTGCTAAGTGTTGCAGCTGCTGAAAGGTGCGAACTTGCACAGTTTGACGTCGAAACAGCATTCCTTTATGGAACATTGCAGGAAGAAGTTTATATGCATCAGCCTATTGGTTTTGAAGATGGAAGCGGTCGAGTTTGCAAACTGAATAGAAGTCTATATGGACTTAAACAGTCACCTCGCTGCTGGAATAAACGTTTTGAGAATTTTATGTCTGCTCAGCAATTGCATCAAAGCCAAGCTGATCCCTGTCTTTTTATCAAGAAATGCAAAAATGGTCGAAAACTTATGGTGGCCATATATGTGGATGATGGACTCTTGGTGGGTGACGAACCTGACATTAATGAATTTTTATCTGCGTTAAAAGAAGAATTTAAAATTACTACCGGCAGACTTGAAAGCTTTTTGGGATTGCAGATTGAAAAGAGAAAGGATGGGAGTTTATTTGTTCATCAGGAATCGTACACCAAAAATATTCTTTCGATTTTCAATATGACTGAGTCTCATCCGGTTTCTACGCCCTGTGAGAGAAGATCCCTTGTTGAGCCTGATGCTCCCCTGGAAGGGAGAGCTCCCTATCGTGAAGCTATTGGGAGCTTACTGTATCTGGCCATGACAACTCGCCCGGACCTGACATATGCTGTAAGCATTTTGTCTGAGGTTCTTGACTATCCGCAGGAGTCTGATTGGATTGGAGTGAAGCGAGTACTCAGATATCTTGCGGGCACCAAGAACCATGGTTTGCTTTACAATAGTAATGTGGTGGAAGGATTGAAGTGTTACTCTGACTCGGATTTTGCTGGTGATTGTGAGTCTCGTCGATCAAGATCTGGAGTAGTGATTACTTTTGCTGGAACTGCTATATCCTGGCTGAGTCGAAAACAAGGAACTACAGCTCTTAGTACAACAGAGGCCGAGTATATTGCTGTGAGTGAGGCAGTTAAGGAGATTGTTTGGATTGCTCGCCTGTTTAGGGAGATTTCAGACATCGGGCGGCCACCAACCTTATTTGTGGATAACCAAAGCGCTATACGTTTGATGAGGAACCCTGAATTCCATAGACGGACGAAACATATTGACGTGCGGTTCCACTTTGTCAGAGAAAAACTTGCGAATGGGGAGTTCATTCTTGAGCATGTCCCTTCTGGAGAGCAACTGGCGGACGTCTTCACGAAGAGTCTACCTCGACCATCTTTTGTGAGGGTCCGTGGGTCACTTGGAGTGTTGTGTTTGGGGGGGAAGTGTTGAGACAAACTGTCACTGAGTTGTATAGTCTTAAGTACATTTATCAATGCTTATACCGTTTTTTTTTTGTTGTTGTTTTGCTTGCCTGTTTTTGTTATGATAACGAGTTCTAGTGTGCTTTTTGTCTTTTGTGATTACAGTTTCTTTCTAATGTGCTTAACGTGTTGTTATTTCTACAAACCTTCAATAGCATACACTCAAAAGTGTTATGCAAAGAAAGGTAAAATAGCGATCAATATTGAAAGTTTTTATACTAATATAAATTTTAGAGGCTGATAAACACAAAGTTATTGCCACATTTCTCATGCTGGTCGATACATAACACAAGCTTGGTAACAAAGCCACACCATACCTGGATGCATCTTTATCCCCACACGAATGGCTGGCTTAAAAACTTGCATCAAAAAACATTTATGAGTGCCTTCGTTTGCCATAAAGAAACTCAGTCGATTTTAATCAACTCGAATATGAAATAATACTTCAGATCCTACCATAGCCCTCCTCCTACACATGCTCGCACAAATTTTATTTAAAACAGACTCTCGGAAGCGATTGTATACAACACTGAGGCAGAACGGACTACTTAAGTAATAACACACACATTAATATGTATATATAAATTAAATTTATTTACTTGTTATATACATTATATCTTTCTAATTATTTTGTGTATTTGATCTTTTCATTTCCCTGTTGTTTGCTAATCATGGGTAGTAGCAAACAGTATGATATGATATAACCCTGATACTTCAGTTCATTGATAATTTAAGATATCTCAACAATGCATAAGAGATCCCCGCCTTCTTGAAATTCAATCAAATATCAGAGTCTATCAAAACGTTCATTCGGTTCTTCGGTAAATAAGTAACGAACATTCTTGACGCTTTCTGCCTTGTTCGCATCACTTGTCGAAGGAAACTCGTTGATGAAATGCGTGGGAACGTCGAGAGAATCATCATTNGGACTACTTAAGTAATAACACACACATTAATATGTATATATAAATTAAATTTATTTACTTGTTATATACATTATATGTTTCTAATTATTTTGTGTATTTGATCTTTTCATTTCCCTGTTGTTTGCTAATCATGGGTAGTAGCAAACAGTATGATATGATATAACCCTGATACTTCAGTTCATTGATAATTGAAGATATCTCAACAATCCATAAGAGATCCCCGCCTTCTTGAAATTCAATCAAATATCAGAGTCTATCAAAACGTTCATTCGGTTCTTCGGTAAATAAGTAACGAACATTCTTGACGCCTTCTGCCTTGTTCGCATCACTTGTCGAAGGAAACTCGTTGATGAAATGCGTGGGAACGTCGAGAGAATCATCATTNCTTCTGCCTTGTTCGCATCACTTGTCGAAGGAAACTCGTTGATGAAATGCGTGGGAACGTCGAGAGAATCATCATTCTTCTCAACAGATACTTCATCAACACTGTCGCCATAGTCATTATCATCAATGCTGTCTTCATGATCGTCTTCGTCTCCTTTTTCATCCTCAATATCAAGTTTGCTTTGAAGGAGTCACACAGATATCACCAGTATTTAGAGCTGACAACTGTTTATTTCGAAGGTCATCGACTTCAAGTGAACGCCTTGGAAGTGTACATTCCACTCTTACTGACTCTACCAAACCTTGTAGGTTTCTCGTTCCATCATTAGCATTTACTGTCTCGTCATAATCGTCTTCGGAAACAGTACACTTCGATGCAGCAGGAGGTATTGGTGACATCACTTGCTGTCCCTAGTTGACGGTATATTGCAGATCTTGATGTGTACCTTCATTGTATCCCCTTGCATAAACTGCATGTCGTAGTCGTAGGTAGTTGGAAATAGCCGATTCTTGCGATCGGGACTGGTGGCTGGTGTCGAGGTGACAAGCCGATGGCCATCTTGGATGATGTCACACAGCAATCTCCTGCTCTGTAAATCCTTGCCAATGTCAGCCATCTTGGATTTCCCCTCCCACACTGTCAGTCATCCAGATCTCCTTTCTTTTCTAATGCTCACTATTTATAACATAGGCATCACCTCCTACAACGAAAAGGGCTGCAGGGTCAAGTATGCTCTATGACCACTAAGAAGCATAGTTGGCTGTAATTTCTGAACCATTTATGATATAGTTACCAAATTCATAACATAGTCATCACCCCCAATACCGAAAAGGGCCGAAGTATTTTTTTAAAACCCTAAGCATACTTATAAGCATAGTTGGCTGTACTTTCCGAACCATTTAAGATACGACCACCAAATTCATAACATTATCATCACCCCTGACAACGAAAAGGGCCACAAAGTCAAGCATGTCCTAAGCCCACTTATAGCCATATTTTACCACCATTTCCCACCCACCGAAGCAATAGGAATCAATTGATATCATTAACATCTCCTCTGATTAAGAACAGGGTGGTAGGGTCAAGTAAACTTTAAGGCATCTTATAAGCATAGTCGACCGATATTTCTCGTCCACAGAAGTTATAGTCATCAAATTATTAACATAGACATTGGCACCGACAACGACCAGGATGGTTGTGCCAAGTACGCCCTAAGCCTTCGTATAAGCATAGTTAGCTACAATTTCCCACCCACTGGGGAAATAGTCACCAAATACATAACTTAGACATCACTTCAGACGACGAAAAGGACATCAGAGTCAAGTACATCTTAGACCTTCATATAATTACAGTTGGCTACCATTTCGCACCCACAGAAGATATAATAAACAAATTGATATCATATGTATCACCTCCGACGATAAACAGTGTTGTAGGGATAAGTACACCTTAAGCCCTATTATAAACATAGTTCCCCGACGTTTCCCAGCCTACGATCACCAAATTCATATCACGGTAATCACTTCCGACTGCAATCGAGGAGATTAGGGCAAGTAGGTTTTAAGTCCTGTTACAAGCATAGTTGGTCAGCTTGTCCAAAACTATGAAGTTCGGGAATATGTAACAACTATTCACGCATGTAAAGAAAATAAGGTTTACCATTTATGTTTACAATAAGCATTTTCGGGATGTGAACATATCACTGTGAATGCTAGTGAACAACCTGTTACCAATTAAACTGCAAAAATATGCTTATTGTTAAGCAATGTAAAAATGAAAGTATTAAGACTCTGCCCTGAGTATAATAAAACCAATAATAATTAGAGCATATTAAAATATATATTATTAATTGGCGATAAATATGTAGCTCGATAATTATAAAGAAACATATGTTTTCGAAATGACCAAAAATATCTGAGAACTGTATTTCCGGGCTTACAGGTAATGTTAAAACATTAATAAATTATGTTTTTTTTTGTACTTTAATGAAAGAATTTTATGAATCACTTTTTAGTCGGCTGAGATAGTATGCGAACCAAGATTTTTGTCACTTTTTAATTGCACTATTGAGATTTTTCATAGATTTTTGTTACCAAAACTTATAAATGTTTAATTTTATTTTATTATTACATTTATCCATTCCAGCATTTCCTTGTTTTGCATATCCTTAATAATATCGTTTTACTAGGATTAATACGTCACTTTTTCTTTCGGAAATTTATGTACGAAGTACGAACACATCATGATCCTGCTTTTACACATATTTTATTAGGTATTTGCTTGATTCTACACAGTGCAACTGAATTTTATTTGTTCGAGGAAGTTACTTAATTGATGGGAATACGCATGTGCTAAATGTCAGTTAAAAATAATCCGATTTCGTAATAAATATCATTTTGTTGCAGTTAGGTATATCAGCAAAGGCAATGTATACCCTCTTTACATGTACATATTTCCGCCGTAGTTGTCAGCCACTTTGCTCAAAAACGCGAATTGGCTGAGACCATCAAACATCAAAGTAATTTTAGAACCGGTCCACTCTTTAAATGCTTGATAAAAATTGATGCCTTTCAAAATTCTCAGACAAATATGGCGACGTTTATGCTGTTTCTTTATCTCCAGAACTGTCAACTTTTTTTTATCAAACATAATGGAAGACCTTTAACGGGGAAATTTGACTTNTGTTTCTTTATCTCCAGAACTGTCAACTTTTTTTTATCAAACATAATGGAAGACCTTTAACGGGGAAATTTGACTTGGTAAAATTTTACTATAGGGGCTTTTCTGAAAATAAGAAAAAAAACTCCAGAAAGTGGTATATTTCGACTCTNTTTGACTTTGAGATAGGGGCTTAATGGCCCCAAGGCTGCATGAATTAGGATTATGCTTTATTTGGTAGATTTTTGATGTTGTTTTTCTCGTACTTCTATGGAGGTAATTATATTTATGGCCGTACAGGCCGGGTTTAGGCTCCTCTCCTGGTACTTTTCTTTTGTTTATGGAATGTTAGCCGCTGGTTTAAACAATACCAATCGAAATGTTAGTTTGTCATAATTTGTAATGTTTTTGTAGAGTGAGAGTGAAATTTGAATTAGCTTTTTTCTGAAGGATTATACGGGTTAGTGTAGCCTAGTCAAAATGTTATGATGTAAACATACAGTGTTTAGGTTTTGTAGTTATAACTATAGTTTTAATTGATAAAATTTTTTTTTTTTTAAATATCTATTAACGCGTGTTAATTTGAAAGATAATACGGCAATGTCAGTCCTCGCGTCACCATGGTATAATTACTACAGTGTGAAGAACGTGACACATTTTGTATAATTGGGTGAGGTGGTTGGTGTTGGCAGGCGCAGATACATAGTTTTCCGGTAATTATCCAAAGTAGCGGCTTTTCTGTAAATAAAAAAAACCCTAAAAATGGTATATCTTCACTCTACTAATTACGCAGAACGCAAGTATACTAGGGGCATTAACGTCAGACAAATTTCGTAATATTTGTCCACCTAACCTAACAGAACCTAACCCCACGATGAGTGAATCACTATTTTACATTTTAAAACTAACCTAGGATTGAAGGGTGTTAATCTAACGTAGGATAGTAGGGTTTTTAACTAACCTAGGATTTTAGAATGGTAATCTAACCTAGAATTTTAGTCTAATCTAGGATTTTAGGGTTTAAAGTAACAGTTTAACACACCGGAAGTCTATGAATCAACTCATTTAGGTAGGCGGTGGGTACAATTCCATTGTCCTCGACCCATTCAACTGCCATGCATCTTACCTGGATTAACAAAACAACACAATCTACTTAAACATCCAAGTAACACCCACCTCATAGGCGAATATTATGCACAGAAGCACTTGTTCTTGCACCCTCCATTGTTAAATCACAAGCCTTCGCACTGTCAGATTCGGACGTCACAACTCACGCCCGCAACTACACAACTGCACTGTCTCGTGTCTCAAATGCAACAAATGACATCTCAACTTCCACATAAAATTCTGTGATGATGACTTCTACAGATCACAGCCTATAAGGTGACGACACAATGTGCATTTGCTCACGTCACTAATGCATTTCTTCACCAAAAATCATGGTGTCCGACGAAACACTTTTAACTATTTTATTTTATACGTTCAACTGATTTTAACACTATGCCCTCCTGAATATGAACAAGGTAAGCTGTGCAGAACCCATTAATGCTACTTTCGTTGGTCTAGGACAGAAAAGCTGCTACTCTGACTGNATGTTTCCTTCAGAAAAGCTGCTACTCTGACTGTATAATTAAGAGTTTTCCCAGTCGTGCCTGGCGTGATCATTTAAAGTTGTGTGTCTAGATGGAGAGCGTTCCTCATTAACTGCTTAGAGAACTCTTTGGTGCTTTTTCCATACACAAAGATGCTCTCATTTTTTGGCAAATCAACAAAGCGTATGATGGTGAAACGTGCAAGTATTTAACGGCAATTACAGTAACTTCCAACATGTGGCTACAATTAAATTAATAGTTGGAAACCATCTTGTAGCGTGTTTCTAATTTCAAGCCTCTTTGAAATTTATTATATTATTCACCCATGAAACCGGCGTATGTAGCACCTTGGTGTTTTATTGCTGATAACGCACGTACAGGACACTTTAACCTCTATTAAATTTGTTGAAACTCCACGGATACGTATATTTCTCCACAGTTATCATATTGTAACGCTTCACATGAACATATTTGCACAGAAACACACTTATTTCTACAGAATGAATTGCAACAAAATACGCTTGATAGCACTCGTCCACCNAACATATTTGCACAGAAACACACTTATTTCTACAGAATGAATTGCAACAAAATACGCTTGATAGCACTCGTCCACCACACGCCTTCATGGTCAAATTCACAAAGTACACTGAGATTGTGCACTCTCCCAGCATACAGCCATCATGTAAACCAAAATCGTTGCACATTTGTTTCCTGTGCCTCTGCATCGTTGGTCAACAAATTTATTTTGGCGATAGACGTCAACTGTTTGTACACACATCCTGTGAACGTCTTTGAATGATATAATATATGTATATTTCTTCTACTACTAAAATGTTAGTTAGTACAATCGTCTTTTGAATGTAGAGAAAGGTAAATATAAAGAATAGCAGCTTTTCCGAAAGAAAAAAATCCTGAAAAGTGGTATATTTTGACTGCTAATTACATAGAACACGAATTTACTAGGTGCATAAACATATGATTACAAACCACAAAAACGATAGTGGGAAGTACTATGAAGATCTGGGAAATTGTGGGAAAAATCACTAAAAATACACCCACCAAAAATATAAAAACACCTCAATTTAACATTTGTCTACCCAATTTCGTAATATGTGTCCACCTAACCTAACTTAACCTAACCCCACGATGAGTGAATCACTATTTTACGTTTTTAATCTAACCTAGAATTTTAGTGTTATAATCTAACTTATGATTTTATTATAATGTAGGATTTTAGGGTTTTTAAAAGTAACAGTAAAACATGTCGGAAGTATATGAATTAACTCACCTAAGTAGGCGGCGGGTACAATTTTCCTGCGGCGAGTAGAAAGTGGTGCATAAGCTAGTGTTCGTTGATGGAATGTACCTTTCTATATTTTTTACTGAAGCGTGTCTTATCTGACCGTTGACAGCAAAAATATTCACTGCCCTTGGCCAATTCAACTGCCGTTGTGCATGACTTGCGCCTTACCTCACTCGACAAAACATCATGATCTACTAAAAAATCAGTAATTATCTAGTTTAGGGGCTTTTCTGTAAAAAAAAAAAAAACCGAAAAGTGGTATATTTCGACTCTACTAATAACGTAGAACACGAATATACTAGGGGCATTAACGTA
>NQII01003112.1:228764-243872 GCA_002778355.1 Clitarchus hookeri | reverse complement strand
TTTATGCGCCCGGTAGATTGCGTGAATATGCAATGCGCAGCCATTATTAATGGCGGCAGACGTTAATAGGCGTAAACATCAACTTTCGCGATTTCTTTAAATATGTTCTACTTATTTTAACATTACGCCGTCTTGAATATCAACAAGGTAAGCTATGCAGAACCCGTTAATGCAACTTTTGTTGGCATAAAACGTTTCGTTCAAAACGTAAACAAACTGTCAGAAACAGTCACCTCACAAACTTGTTCAATTTTTAAAAATATTTTGTACTTATTTTAAAGCTATGCCCCCAATATATTTGTGTTCTACGTTATTAGTAGAGTCGAAATATACCACTTTCTGGAGTTTTTTTTATTATTTTCAGAAAAGCCCCTAAACTAGATATTTACCAAAAAATCAAACAACAGTGGCCATAACGACGTTAATTCAACAAACTGGCAAACGTCCAAGTAACACCCGCCACATAGACGACTGTTACGGACAGAAACACTCGTACTTGCACCCTCCATTCTTAAATCACAAGAATTCACTCACCATGAACTGCACTGTATCACATCTAAACTGCAACTAACATATGGTAACGTCTACACATCCACAGCCAATAAGGGGTAATTATCCAGTTTAGCAGTTTTTCTGTAAAAAAAAACCCTGAAAAGTGGTATATCTCCACTACTAAGGTAATTATGCAGAACACGAATATACTAGGGTCATTAACATATGACCAATTTCGTAATATGTGCCCACCTAACCTAACAGAACCTAACCCCACGATGAGAACCACCTATCCCATTTATGTGTTGTTTTTTTTATTCATAGCTATGTTCTCTGGCCAGGTTTTAGTATATATTGTGTTACGTAAAGTAACACAAGGAATAAGCAGTGACGATAATAGTGAATCAAGTCTGAAAAAAGTTTGCCGCCAGCGCGCTCTATTGCAATGCGCTGTCTAAACCGTATTAGAATTGCATGCGACCACAATGCTTAAAACGTCTAAAAATGGAAAACATTTAGATTTAATAATTAAGAAATGTGTTTATCCCTATGGATATATGAATTCTAAAGAAAAATTTAAAGAAATAGAATTACCACCAAAAGAAAATTTGTATTTAAAATTAAATAAATTGCATATAAGTGATGAAGATTATGATAATGCAAGAAATGTGTGCCAANAGAAAATTTGTATTTAAAATTAAATAAATTGCATATAAGTGATGAAGATTATGATAATGCAAGAAATGTGTGCCAAACATTTAATATAAAAAATTTGGAGAAAATAATAAATCTGATTTATTAGTTTTTTCTAATATATTGGAAAATTTTAGAGATTAGTTTAAAAACCTATAATTTAGATCCTTTTTGGTATTATACAGCTCCTGGGTTGCTATGTTAAAATTAACTAAAATTGAATTATATTTACTACACAATTATGAAATGATTTAATTTTTAGATAAGGGTATTAGAGGCGGAATTTCACAGTGTTGTAAAAGATACGTTAAAGTAAATAATATATATTTTGATGACTATGATAAAAATAAAGAATAAAATTATTTAATGTATCTAGATACAAATAAATTATATGGATGGGCAATGTCACAATATTTACCATACGGTGGTTTTCAATAAATTAATTATCCATAATTTGATTTACAATTTTGGACAAAATATATACTGAATATGAAAAATGTTTCACATCATGGATATATTTTGGAAGTTGATTTAGAATATCCTAAAGAATTATATAATAATCATAAAGATGTACCATTATGTCCAGAACTAAGAAATAAAAATTATTATCGTTAGAAAAAAAAATGTTTTACGATATAGAACTTTAAAAATTATGTTTAGAAAATGGTTTAATATTAAAAACTAGCACTATCTGGTAGGAAAATATGNCGATATAGAACTTTAAAAATTATGTTTAGAAAATGGTTTAATATTAAAAACTAGCACTATCTGGTAGGAAAATATGGAACTTAATTTTTATCTCTTATTACTAGTTATGAAGCAGTTTTATTTCATCTTGCCTTGTGGCCATGGGGTAAGATGTGTGACGTACAACACAAAGGGTGCGGNCGATATAGAACTTTAAAAATTATGTTTAGAAAATGGTTTAATATTAAAAACTAGCACTATCTGGTAGGAAAATATGCAACTTAATTTTTATCTCTCATTACTAATTATGAAGCAGTTTTATTTCATCTTGCCTTGTGGCCATGGGGTAAGATGTGTGACGTACAACACAAAGGGTGCGGNATTATGAAGCAGTTTTATTTCATCTTGCCTTGTGGCCATGGGGTAAGATGTGTGACGTACAACACAAAGGGTGCGGGACCAAATCCCCTCCAATCTTTGTGGTACATTTACTAAATAATATGAGGCATCCAATGTGGCAGAAGAAGTGCCGCTGATTTTGACACGAAGAGGGTCTGCAGGACTACGGCCGTGTAATTGTTTTATTTTAGTTATTTGAGATTCGACACGCGAACAAGTTATCTAAGACTGCGGTAAATGGCGACAACATTTTGTAATTGGTTGCGTCAAAACCTGCCGTCTTGCCGTTGTGTGTTAGTCCCGTATTGCATGGATCCCACTGCAGGAGTAACGCAGATAAGGAGTCTGGTGGCTAGGATTACCTTGTGCAGTAGCATTCTTTCTGTTTGGAAGCCAGCGACACACAGGATGTACNAAGGAGTCTGGTGGCTAGGATTACCTTGTGCAGTAGCATTCTTTCTGTTTGGAAGCCAGCGACACACAGGATGTACAAGTGTTAGTTTGGAAATTTGGGGCTTTGTGGAGAGGTCTGTATAATTTAAAGGCAATGTTCAAGGTAGATTACGCTTGTCTGCGACAAGAAAACATAATAAGAGCAAAAAATGTGGTAAATTAAAAAGAAAATATAATTATTAACATNACGCTTGTCTGCGACAAGAAAACATAATAAGAGCAAAAAATGTGGTAAATTAAAAAGAAAATATAATTATTAACATAAAAATTTTGAGCCGAATGTTATCATTGAAAATGGTATTATTTTGGAAAAGGATGATATTTTTTCAACCACAGGATTAATTAACTTGTAAATACTGCCGGGAGTAGATCAGGAGCAGCAAGTATATTTAGTGGCTACTACAGACCTCGCCAGCTGCGGACCAGCGTCCGCCTGTTCCCTCCACGAGCGATGCTTGCGACGCAAAATACCAAGCTACATTTCACAATGCCGTCATGAGTGGTCACGTTTTCGCGATTATTTACTTGTCAAGTCACTGAAACATGCTTGCGAGTTATACGTAAATTTAAAATAAACAAATGTAACTGCTAGTGGAATAGAACATATGTCCACTTATTGAATTTAGTTGAACAAATTATAAAAACTGGCATGCCTCATATGTAAGAAACCTTGTTGTTCGTGTACGAAGCGATATGAAAATAAATATGGAGAACAGAAGGAGATATCCGGAGAATACGCCTACTGTAGAGCAACAGTCTGCTATGACAACCTCCCACAGTCGTATGCCATATTCCAACGCATTGCGCTCAATCATGTTATCTGTGGGAGCGTTTGTGGTGACAAAAGACATTTTATTTTTAATAAAGTTTGTCGTGCCGACCCACTATATGTTTGCTGTTCATCCAGGCTATTCTGATATATGTACATTACATTATGATGTATGTAGTAATAATTTAAAAGAAATTATTTTTTTTTAACTGAAAGCATAGGTTTAATACGAAACTCCTACGTAGTGTGCACTATATACTTGCACCAAACTTTGCAGATTGTTTAAAATTGCTATAGTGTACAAATGTAGCTGTCTTTATAACTTTTCTTTTTGTAACTGATATTCTGACATAATTTGTATTATTATTATTATAATAGGAAATAACTTTTATTATATTAAATGCTCCCACGTACGTTTGACAGATACACGAGCTGAACGTTGCAGCAGAGGTTTACACTACCATTATATGAGACGCTGTAAAGATTCTTGAACTAGCTCCTTTTAATCTTTGTGTGTTGCATGCTAACACTTAATTTGTATTGTTTTATAGTTCATTATGTAATGGTTATCTGCACCGTTAGAAATAATGTTCGTGAATTTATGGAAACGTGCGGGTAAAAATTCTCGAGAAAGCTCCATTAAATTACATAAAAATAGCAGAGAATCGTAATGCAAGTGAAGAAATGTTTGTGTATTTGAGACTTGAACCAGTACAGTGACATACCTATTTATTGTTATAGAAATGTCAGTGTGGCATTTGGACTGTTAATGTTGACATTCAGCTAGGTAAGGAAGGACATGCTGAGTAAGAAGAGAGGAAGCATGCACTCTCGAGAGTGCNGTTAATGTTGACATTCAGCTAGGTAAGGAAGGACATGCTGAGTAAGAAGAGAGGAAGCATGCACTCTCGAGAGTGCTTCACTTGAGTAGGAAACAAGTATACACGTGAGCCCCACATAAAGGAAGAAAAAGAGGTTGTCTGAACACTGANTGCTTCACTTGAGTAGGAAACAAGTATACACGTGAGCCCCACATAAAGGAAGAAAAAGAGGTTGTCTGAACACTGAAACACACCCCAGAAAAGTGGGTACACAAGTTTAACTGCTTGCTTGCTTGCTTGTATTATGTATGCATGTACGCCTAGAGGCACGTGAAGGTTAACACACACATCAATAAGCATAGCATTAAAGATTATTTTACATCACCCAAGCACCAACCATTATGCCATAATTTTGGGACTGTCCCTCAATGGGCAGCTGGATCAAGATACAACTGATTACAGCAGGTAATCTCAGGCTAACATGACGGTTGGCCACACCTGAACCAGAAAGTGTCACTCCCTTGCTCCTTCAACTATCCTGACATTACTCCGAGACCCTTGCGCTCGGAGCACCTTGGTCCATTTGGGGTGCATCGCCATTGGGGTTTTTGTAATTTGAGATTAAGTCTAAATGAATAGTCATGGAAAAATGCAAATTTGGTCAGAAAAATCAGGGGATTATGAAACCGAAATTGAGTGGCAATCGTGATTGAGGTTTAGTTCAAAAACTATGGTGTGTATGGTGTGGATACATGCATACACATGAATTCATTTGCACACACGTGTGTGCATATAGTATTTATTATTTTTGAGGAAGCACTGCTTAAGTGGAAATGGAAGTAATGATGTAGAGTTGCCAAGGAAATGAAACTCATTGTAGTGTGATTTGTCACCATGTGTTTCATAGTCTCACAACAAAGACTGCTGTTAAGGTGAGAGACGGTAAATGTTTTTTGATGCTTGTAACTNCCATGTGTTTCATAGTCTCACAACAAAGACTGCTGTTAAGGTGAGAGACGGTAAATGTTTTTTGATGCTTGTAACTTGAGCCTACAAGTAGTTCAGTAGTATACTCTATATTCATGTGCTAAATTTCCAGTGTGGTGGTCGAGGCTTGTTTGTAGAGTCGTGTCAGATTGACGTTGTTGTCGTGCATTTGTGCCATCCTGTTTTCACACAGACAGACAAGAGAAAACCATTTTCGTTGTATGTTTTCCGTGTTGATGTGGATTTGTCATCTTCACACAAAATATTTTAACAAATTATGTACACTTGTGAACCAGCCCGACTTTGCCCGGGTACAATTGAGTTTTACAGTGATACACTAATAAATAAATTGGGAAAAGACAATTTATTTATGTGAAAACAGAATTATAAAATTATACTGTGCTATGTTGGCCTAGGTTTTTTAACTGATTACGGCAAACCCGAAAGGAAGGAAATATTTTTTACCCGAATCGGTTCTTCATCCCATTACAAAAACCTCACATAGACACGTTGATAGCCGTAGTTACCACATTTCCGCTTTCAATGTATGAAAATCAAAACATGAGTTTCATAAAGTTGTAGCTTTACCTAGGTACTACTTTTTGCACTTGTCTGAGGGATCTGAATCGATCACCAAAGTTAAGCAAAGTTCCCAGCGGCACACATTTGGATGGGTGACCATTTAGTGGCATAACATCTGAGTGCTTCCGGGCTTCAGAGGGCATGTTAAATATTTGGTTCCGGTTGTTAAGCCATTTCAGAGGTCCTTGGGCGGCCTGATAAACTCTGATACCAGAGGAAAAAAAATTTCGGACATTCACCAGAAAGCTTGTTGTATGTTGGCAGCCGTTTTGTTGTTATTCCACAGAAACCGTACAATTTTCCAGCCGTTATGGAGCTGAGTGGTAACAAACACGCACACAGACTTTCGCATTTATAATATTAGCAGGATGAAGGGATTATTTTAAATATCAACTTCATGTACATTTAATTGATGTATGTGGTTTATGTCTTGCTATGTGAATTACAGGATGGTCACTAGGGTTTCACCTGCTTTTGGGGCAAGATATAAATTTATGCCTCAGTTTTGTATAAAAAATTTCATAAATTTTTTAATGCACATTAAAACTTTCATGTCATTCTCAAAAAGTGTTTAGGAATAATTCTAATATTAATTGGTGTTGAGAGTTGTGATGTAAAGGGCTTAAAATGTATAAGAGCTAGGTGTGTGGTGGGGTGTTTCAGGGAGATGAAGACGGGGACAGAGCCAGTAACTGGGAGCAGCGGGGAGAAGGCAGCTGGCACGGGCAACAACCCCCTGGAGCAGTTTGTGCTGCTGGCCAAGTCTGCAAAGGGGGCGGCGGCCGTGGAGCTGGTGAAGCAGGTGCTGGAGGCTCCAGGCGTGCACGTCTTCGGGGAGCTGCTAGACATGCCCAACATCACGGAGGTGAGTTGTCCCCGTCTACCACCTGCATGTGTTGCTCTCCCTACTTCGAGGAGGGTTGGGAGAGTCACCCCCCCCCCTCCTGTGCCATAAGTGTATACTAGGTACCTCCACATTACTGCCAACCAGCACTTGGGGTCGCTACCTAGTGTCTCGGCTTCTCTCTTTTCCACCTTTAGATGAGGAAATGTAAATCATCCCACCATTGTAGGAATCAGACTCAAACTTGTAACATTGCTGGGCTTATAACAGTTGTCCTAGGTTGTAATTTCACTTCCTTGCAGTCCACTTTAATCCCCAAGAAGAGTAGTTCCATTAGGCAAGGTCAGGGAAAGACCCACGGCCAGCCTTTTGTTAGTCCTGGTTTGTATTTTAGCCAATTTAACAAAGCAACTTGAGATTTTCGCCATTAGTTGAACAGGCTTGTAAATTATATTTTGCGTTGAAGGAAAGTTAGAAGTAATTTTCCGAAACACCGCAGAGCACTTGTGCGTTGAACACGGACAAAAGTGCAACTTGTCCACCGAATGCATCTTCACTCGCGTTGCCTCACTGGGCAGTGTTTGTGATCCCCCGACTGGCCAGAGCATACTCCAGGATGCAGCTCTTCATAGGAACACTGCACAATGCACGGCTGTAGGCAGGTGCTGCAGGTCTCTGTCTCACTGCCAGTGCATTGCTACAATTGTGTAGTCACTCCGCAGTTTCTTCATGCTTTTGGAATCAAACCTTTGAAAAATCAGGCCATGTTGTATCTATGAATTACAATATTTTATTTCTAAGTAGCTAAAGTAGCTGATAATAAATTTATAATACAAAATATTACTGGACAGAAACAAGAAAAATAAGCATTGATTCATTGATATCCTAAAGCACCAAAGTTTTGATTATGGTTTTGCAAGGCCACTTTTCTTGGTTTTCCACTCACTGTGCTATGTGTGTGTGTACGTAGTACATTTCCGTAATAGCGAAGGGAGGCATGCTAATTGTAAAGGCGTCTTCACTTCCAGAATCTGATGGAAATTTGTTTAATGTGATATTTGCTAGTATTAAATGCCAGAAAGTTGATAGTAAAATAGCTATTGGAGTACACATGAACAACTACTTAAAGGAAATTTGTCTAAATGNGGCCACTTTTCTTGGTTTTCCACTCACTGTGCTATGTGTGTGTGTACGTAGTACATTTCCGTAATAGCGAAGGGAGCCATGCTAATTGTGAAGGCGTCTTCACTTCCAGAATCTGATGGAAATTTGTTTAATGTGATATTTGCTAGTATTGAATGCCAGAAAGTTGATAGTAAAATAGCTATTGGAGTACACATGAACAACTACTTAAAGGAAATTTGTCTAAATGNGAATGCCAGAAAGTTGATAGTAAAATAGCTATTGGAGTACACATGAACAACTACTTAAAGGAAATTTGTCTAAATGAAAATTAAGAACAAATTTTAGTGCATTTACAGATGTGTCCCAGTAAAGAAACTAATTGTTTTCATCTGTTGAATATATGGTCTACCAGTTTAGACAGAAGTTGTTCAATCCTCAGAAACAGAGTTAATTTGTTCCAGTATGATCCTTTCTTTTTTTAACAACATAGACAGCACTGAAAAAATGTGGTTTGTCACTTCAAAGATCATAGATGCATCTGGACAGGAAAGCAGATTTATTATGGAAGTTCTCTTCATTCTGCAGAGCAGTTCTACAATTGAAAAGGTTTTCAGTTTGATGAAGAAAAACGAAACAGAATTCCATGCGAACATGAACACAGAACCTTGTAATGACGCAATAGTCTTAATTTTTCGGGACACGGGTGTAAAATTCTTTCGGGTGTATGAAGCTTTGGAAAGTTTTGTAATATTTTTATCGGGTTTGAAGTTTAAAGCAGTGGTGGCTCGTTTCACGTGTTTACTTATCGAGCAGACGTGTGCTATTGTAGGTTATCGGGCGGACGTCTGCTGTTTATGTTTATCAGGAGGACAGTTACAGTTTTCGTTTCGAACTTTGGAGTTTTGGTGAAGCGTCAGCATTAATTAGATATTTTCCGGGTGCGTCGTACAAATTTTATACAAGAAGTTCGTTTCTGTGGATGTAGGCGACGTCGGCAAGTTTTAGTTCCTCCGGCGCCGTTTTGTTGTACAAAAGGTTCATTTATGTTGACGGTGCAGTCGTAGTGTCGATAACATGTGGAAAGCGTGCGTGGCCAGGCCCTTATCTCAGGAGAGGGGGGTGATAGGTAGGACAAAAGACGCGTCTGTGTCACCCTTCCAGCAGTCTCACTTTAGAAGCAGTGATTCAGAGTCAGTCTGTGGCGAGGGCCGTTAGAGGCGTCACTTCAAGGCAGTCATCGTACAATGGTCATCTAGGTCGTGTTCGGGCGCGTCGCTAAACCCCCACATCGGCCACTAGACTTTATTATTTTATTTCTCTGCCGGTGTGGGAGGTTGAATCAGCATTATATTTCTTTTGGTGCAAGTTTGAGACATTCATAAGCTGTAAATGACTGTGGAGCTGTGTCTGTACTTGGATATTTATCTGGGAGAGGTTCGTACTCTGCATACTGAAACTTCGTCTGTGAACTGTGTCGCTAAATAGTTAAATAAACGTATATAACACAATACTCTGGAACTTCTTTCTTAATTAATCAGCTTCCATTTACTGAGTCTCGTGTTCCACGGTTGAGCAAGCCGAGGCAACGTAAACATTCGGCCAGGTAACAAGGCCGGAACGTTACAAAATGGCACCTAACTGTGAGGCTGTAATATAATAAATATGGCTTGACGTAACAAGTGCCGAACGTTACAACCTGTATGTTCTTTATTGGTTTTAAAAATGCAGAATGTTTCGAAAGGAAAACCTTTTTTTCACCAAATTGCATTCACAAGATAGCATACTTGGTAAAGTTAACAAAATAATCTGATGAAAGTTAGAAGTTAAAATCCACACAAATTAACTGATTAAAGTTAAAAGTTAGAGAACATCAAAAATTTTGCACTTAAAATAAACCATCAAGAAAGTTTTTTGTCAATGTTTATTCTAAACATAACAAAAAAAAAATCACAATTTACAGTCTCAGAAAAAATTTACCTTAACTTGGTTGCTGGATGCTGAGTCAGATAGATCGACTTATCGAAATGATGAATTAACAATCTTCTACAAAATCATTTGAAATAAACCTTCTAAAATAAACTCTTATAGCGCAACTGAAGGTCCTTACACAATTGAAAACTTTAACATTTGACTTTATGTTTGCTTTCAGACATGTTGTTTCTTATGGAACTCGACACAATGGACTTTACGAAAAGTTGAAATTTAAAGTCAAAGTCAAGCCGTCATTTTGCCGAGAATCTAACGGAGGTTATGCGAAATGAGTGTTGTTTTTTTGTAATCAATTGTCTTCTCGGTATATTAAACCAAGCTTGTCTAAAGTAAATAAATGGCAAATGAATATATAATGTAAAGAATAAATATAGGAATTAATAAACTAAACAATAAGTTTTTGTTTTGAAATAAACTTTTAATATAATTATTAAGCATTCCTGGATACTATGATAATGATTTACATAACAAAATATACATTTTTACGAAGCTCGCAGAACCAATTTTTAATTGTCTGAATTTTTAACTTTACGGTTGTATTGTGTATTGGTGGTTTCGTCAAAGGAGAAGAAATGTAAAGTCAAATGTTAAAGTCTTCTATTGAGTAAGGGCCCTTAGCATGAAACTAGACCAGTGCAGTGACTACGAAAACAATGGAAATGTGTCAAGATATTAATGGCATTTGCATTATTTTGTTGTCATCTTTGACCTCTAGGAAATTGCAATGTTAACAAACGTTAGTTTTATTCGTTAACCAGATATTTTAATAATTAAAAGTTAATTAGTTTTAAAATTAACTAGTAATTGAAAAATTATGCTGTTTTTTTAACAATTAATTTTAATCTTAATTAGTTGTAATCTTTAATCCCAAGTATGGTAGATAGCAGCTGCAAGGTTTAAAACAAGCAGATGTAAAGGGTGCAGCATTAATTTCCACCCAAGAATAATTTACAGTTGCAGCCCTCTTACAGAGACAATGGTTTGTAGTTGGTAGGAAATATTTTTTTTTTTAAGTTTTTAATTTCTTGTACATTTGAAAGTATTCTTACATTTCCTGTACGTACAGATACTTTTTTTTTACTCTCCTCCTCTCTTCCACCATTTTGTGACCTCTTGCCCTCCACCATTGCTAATGAGATACGTACTCTTTTTGAAAGTCGGTACGTCCGATACAGCATGAAGTGTGTGTAGTTTGCACGTGTTGCCCGTCTACCACCTGGTGCAGTTAGATGCTATCTCAAAACTGGCATCCCAGTCTCGATTGGGAGAAGTAGATCTTGATGAATGAGTGGGGAAACTCTTGTTTGGCAGTCTGTGCTGCATGCGTGCAGACTTTCAGGTTTCCATATTTTTTTCCTCAAGTATTGTCTATGTGTTTTCACAGCTTATGAAACTCTGCTACTTACAAACTGGAGGATTTTATGATTTCTCTGCAGAGATGCAGGATTTCAAACATTGGTCCTACATGGCTGTCATGTGATTTGCGTTAGTTGTTCGAGAGTGCAAAAGAAACAGTGAAATGCTGCACTTTAGTTGTGATTACTGGTACTCCATCCTATTACTGATGTATGCAGAAGAGTTTCTTGCTGTGGTAAGTTACTGCAAGAGGAAGTGATGTGGACGTCGCTGTTGGCAGTGGCAAGCAGGTTTTCTCTGGACACTCGTGTCTGCCCCTCCCCTGGCATTTCACCACAGCTCCATACTCGCCTCACTTCACCCTCGCTGGCATTCGAGATCTGGCGATTTTGCGCCAACCAAACACCTCAACTCGACGACACGTGTCGGTACAGCTCCGTGGTTCTGTGCATATGGTCGTTGAGAAACAGTGAATTTCGAGTGGTAGAAGAAAAAGAAGAAAATGGTCAAAGTGACTATGACATGTGACTGTGGAGACGAGACAGCAGGATGGAGTGTAAATGGGTTAGTGCAGTACAACACTGTTGTGTGCAGATGGACTGAGGAGAGTGGCCTGCACTGCAAGGTCAGCTGGTGGGAGTGGAGCGTGGCTGTGTGAAGACAAGCTTGTGGCACGGTAGCTCACGACATGCGGCCAACACACACTGCTACAGCCACGTCTTGCAGCGTAGGCTTCGAACAAGTGTCGAGGAACATTGCCTTGTACTGCTGCTATGAGCAATTGGAGAGTTCAAACTCTGTTCAGCCAAAGCTANACAAGTGTCGAGGAACATTGCCTTGTACTGCTGCTATGAGCAATTGGAGAGTTCAAACTCTGTTCAGCCAAAGCTATGTCATTGGCTTAAACAGAAGTCTGTTGATTTCTTTAGGTCCGTATAATATTTCTTATTGTACTTGATCCATATATACGATAATAAGAATCCTCAGTAAAAGTTAACATATTTCGTTATGCATAACAGGTTTGTGCATCTTCTGTCCCGTAAACTTGTGTTGCATCTTCAAAGAAACATGTTTCAGTCATTGAATACTGTAAATGACTGCGGAGTCATATAAAATTTATGATTTTAATAAAATACAGTAGTTAGTGCGTATAAGATGAGTTTTTTTTAAGAAGAAATGAATGTAGACAGTGAGACGTGGATGTGTGTGGTTGTAGCTGGAGAAGGGGCCAAACTCTAGCTACTACCACGCGTTGCACCTGTTTGCGTACGGCACGTACCGCCAGTACCTGGACAACATGCTGGAGCTGCCGCAGCTGACGTGCGGGCAGAAGAAGAAGCTGCAGCACTTGACCATAGTGACGCTGGCCACGCGCTCCAAGTGCATTCCCTACTCCGTACTGCTGCAGGAGCTGGACATCAAGAATGTGCGCGACCTGGAGGATCTCATCATAGAAGCCATATACGCAGGTACAATGCTTATGATTCCCTCTTATAGCATTTTTATGCATATAACATTTTATTATCTTTGTTCCTTTACAAATTTTAGATCAGTATTTTACTGTAATTAAAATGTGCTGTTAAAGGAAAGCTAACCTCAACCTTTTACTTAAAATTTTTCACTCTAATATGGTTTTAAATACTCAGATCCTTGAATCCACTGGATTCAAAGGATTTGACTGTCCCATCCCTAGTACTGCAGTTGATAATTATATTAAAATATTGCAATTTGCAGGTAGGGTTTATTTTTGATTACCGACTAAAAATGATGTGATCATGTTTAAAGCAGCTATGCATCAGTCTGTCAGTATAGCACATAATTCATGTGCATCAACACAAGTAGGTAGTGAGCCAGCTGCCGTGCTGCCCCACGCTCAGGTGCGGTGCTAGGATTTCACAACCGCCGGATGCCAGCTTGCACACGCTCTGCCACCTGACCCTTGGCATCACTTGTGACTCGGGAAGAAGGTCCTGCACACTACGACAGCTTGGCACCGTGCTTGTCTCTGCTCTTCCCACGGCTTCTCTTGCGCGTGGAGACGGCACAAGACTGCTGCGCGAAGCGATGCACGTCTAGTTGGCAGATGCTGGTTGTGTGTGCAGATATCATCCAGGGCAAGCTGGACCAGAAGAACAGCCAGCTGGAGGTGGACTACGCGATAGGACGGGACATCCGGGTCACCGACGTCGGCACCATAGTGTCGACGCTGCAGGAGTGGTGCGACTCGTGCGAGGCTGTGCTGTCCTGCGTCGAGGACCAGATAATCAGGGCCAACAGCTACAAGAACAAGAAACTGAAGCACAAGGAGATGCTTGAGCAGGAGGTGAGTCCTGCAGCTTGCTCTTGCTTCTCTCAAATGCCATGGGTTTTTTTTTTGTAAACCTAAATTATTTATGGAAATTTATCTCTTTATATATACGTGCAGTCAAACCTCTGATGGTAAAGACACTCGCAGTTCCCCAAAATTTATCTGTATGGCCAATTGTCGACCCATGTGCTCCCCCTCCTGCACCAAACGTGAAAATTGCGTCCAAACAGCATATTTTGCCGACTGGGTACATGAAGCCATGTTCACACATCTCATGGAAAAATTATAAGATTTTATTGGTGAAATGGAAATTTGTGTATTAAGGTAATGTATTCAGAGTAAAATGATACCAGAGTTATGCAGTAAAGACTTCTGAGCAATTTAAAATTAACTAAAAATACCGCAATGCCGCAGATATGCTTTATAAAAACAGCTGCAATACAGCCTGTGTTCACATTTCCCACGAGGAAATAAGACATTTTATATTATTCACATTGATTAAATATAAATTATCTTAATAGTGTGACATATATTGAGTAAAACGGTACCCCAGTTATGCTGAAAAGACAATTGAGTGAGCTGAAATTAATGAAAAAGCAAACCGCATCACCGCGCATTTGCTTAATAATATCAGCAATACTGCCTGTTTTTACATTTCCCACGAGGAAATGAGATGTTTTATGTTAATAAAATAATATTTTATTATAGTCGGTTCACGACGGGAAGAAACTTTTGAAAATCAACATTTGAAAAAACACCCTAGCCGTTAGCTACATGCATATAACATTACAAACAGCGGTGAGCGCGGATACAGTTATGCCATTAGGTTGCCAGCACAAAGAGAGGAAATAGTTCTAAAGTTTTAACGTAACTGTTAATTTATCGCGTACAAATGGGTTTCGAAAAGACTTGTATCTTATTATGCTAATTATTAATGACGTGATGCTAACGTACTTTGATTTCAATGTTTCTTGCATACTCACAAGATCACGCTCAAGGTGAAAGTAGAGCGGCCATTTGTTTACAAACCTTCGTTCCGTGTGTTGTTGGCGAGATGTGGTCGACACACATGCCAGAGAATTGGTGCGATTATCTTGTTTAACCAATAATAATTCATTTACTGGTTTTTTTATTAATATCCTCTCTTTATTATTTCTCGTTTTGCCGATTTCTTTTGTTTCTGATACCTGTATAAGAGATTACTCGTAGTGCGTTCTGACGTTTTTAATATTTTTGAAATTTATTTCAGATTTGCTTAAAATTTTATTTATTGTATTTTACGTTATATGTTGCGGTAGTTTTTGTGTGCAGNTTTGATTTCAATGTTTCTTGCATACTCACAAGATCACGCTCAAGGTGAAAGTAGAGCGGCCATTTGTTTACAAACCCTCGTTCCGTGTGGTGTTGAATGGCTGTGGTCGATACACGTGCCAGAGAATTGGCGCGTTTATCTTGTTTAACCAATAATAATTCATTTACTGGTTTTTTTATTTTTTTTATTAATATCCTCTCTTTATTATTTCTTGTTTTGCCGATTTCTTTCGTTTCTGATACCTGTATAAGAGATTACTCGTAGTGCGTTCTGACGTTTTTAATATTTTTT
>NQII01003112.1:133204-226312 GCA_002778355.1 Clitarchus hookeri | reverse complement strand
TTTCCCTCTCTCTCTCCCTCTCTCTCTCCCTCTTCCTCTTTCTGTCTCTCACCCTCTCTATCTCCCCCCTCTCTGTATCTCTCTTTCTCTCTCTCTCCCCTTCTGTCAAAGCACAGACCAAACTGAATCGAGATCAAAGTAACAAAAGAAAAACACGTGAACTGTAAAATAAAGGCAACAAATGATTAAATAAACTGTAATTCGAAAATTAAGCCCCGTATACGTTTTGATAAATAATTAAATTGGCATACAGAAAANATGATTAAATAAACTGTAATTCGAAAATTAAGCCCCGTATACGTTTTGATAAATAATTAAATTGGCATACAGAAAACATTTAATATGATGAGTTATGTCATAAATAAATACCAGACACGTAGAGCTCAACTAATAATTAAATCAATCTTAGATTGTTAAAATTGAGAGTAAAAGCATAATTTACCGCATTAATTACCTATGAAAATGTAACCAAACAATTAATAATATTACTTGCAATATTTTGTACAGACTTNAATTTACCGCATTAATTACCTATGAAAATGTAACCAAACAATTAATAATATTACTTGCAATATTTTGTACAGACTTAAATACCACATTAAAAACTGAAATTGAGGTATTAAAATATTTTAAAATAGTATAACAACAGTGACGTAACAGTAAAATAATAACTTAAAATAGCAAACAATTAACCTATTTCCACCAAATCCTTCACATAAGTAGCTCTATAATAGGCCATGTAAACTTATGTGTTTTAAGTGGCTCAGACGCTTATTTTCCAATTGACAGCCCTGTAAATATTTTTAATTAGTAAACCCTCATTCAAAACATTAGAGTAATTACATTCGAAGTTGATACTCTGAATCAAACCATAATGCATTTGATTCCACGCTACCATATTTTTACAAGGTTTTCTGGGTTCNCGAAGTTGATACTCTGAATCAAACCATAATGCATTTGATTCCACGCTACCATATTTTTACAAGGTTTTCTGGGTTCTAGTCCCGGGTAAGGTATGTGTGTATTTGTAATTGTCTCACTGGTGTTGCATATGTTTCTGGTTTTATCTCAAACTAGCTGTGTCCGCGGCTCCGCTCGCGTGGACTACAGAATTATTGTTTGGTTATAGATAGATATAGGCTACCATTGGNTTGTAATTGTCTCACTGGTGTTGCATATGTTTCTGGTTTTATCTCAAACTAGCTGTGTCCGCGGCTCCGCTCGCGTGGACTACAGAATTATTGTTTGGTTATAGATAGATATAGGCTACCGTTGAGTTTTTTTTTAGGTATTTTTATTCTACACAATTCTTTACTACATGATATTGTTCCATCTTTAACGGTTTAGACAGCGTATTGCAAGAGAGCGTGCTGGCGGAAAACTTTTTTCCTACTTGATTCACTATTATCGTATCGTCACTGCTTATCCTTTATGTTACTTTATATAACAATATATATACTAAAACCTGGCCAGAGAACATAGCTATGAATTAAAAAAGAAACACGTAAATTGGATACGTGGTTCTCGAGTGATAAGCGCACTAACAGACAGACAAACAGAGAGACGTTGAGTTTTATAATATTTATAGTATAGATGATTGCTGTCAACGAGACATTAAGGCCTACCCACTGTCTAAACTTTTGTGAATTTCATTAAAATTTATTTGCACCAGAGTAGAGAAAAGTAGCCTCATTCGCTATATCGGTAACTTCTTGTTATATATATATATATATATATATATATATATAATGTGCTACATCTAGTACAGTGCTGACCAAGATAAACGTAATGTGGAGTGACCAAAGAAAAGTGCAACAAATTTATTTCTCAACATATTTCCCAAAAAAATTTTAGAGTCTTGTACACGATTTTTTTTTTTTTGCAGTTCCTCAAAACCGTGTAGTTACAGAAAAACGGACGCAATAAATGGCTTCAATAAAGAGAAGTTTTGTTTGGTGTGAGGACACAAGTGTATGATGTGCTAGAACATCAGCAGGCTAATGGGAGTGTTTTGCAGATAGTGAACATCAAGAAGACCCTGAAGGCACAGACGCAGGACCAGGATGAGGTGATGGCGACGGACTCGCGCGAGGCAGTCGCGCAGGCCGGCGACAAGGGCAAGAAGACGATCAAGGCCAAAGGCCTGCGCGGCAGTAGCAAGTTCTGGCAAAAGTGACGACGTGCCGCGGCTTCACAGCAGTCTTGCAATGCATTATGTTGTACATTCAAGTTACTGCTTGCTTTAACTGTCATTTCATTGTAATTATTACTAAAGCTAATAGTGACCCATGGAAATTGAATTTTGAAATGGCTTTGATATTATTATCCTTTCTTAAATATGGAATTCGGTTGTTTTACATCTCTACTTATGTAGGGTTGCTAGATGCTTTTAATTAAATGTAGGACACACATGGTCCAAAATTTAGGACATTGCATGATCTTAAAATGTAGAAAAACTAACAGTGAGAGGCACAAAGCAATGAAAATTAATCTGCAGAGAGCAAGGAAAATTCAGATATAATTGTATCATTTTATCATACAAATATTTACCATCCATACAACTTAATCCGCACAAAGCTATGAAATTCATCTAAATTTTGTAAGCTACCACAAAAATTTTTGTACATACAACTTACTCCATTTTTAACAGAATTTAACTATTATATTTCTCAGAAGAGATCTTATGCAAAACCTCTGGTTTGTTCTTATAATCAAAAAAATCTGAGCAACATAGAGTTGTACTGAAATAATACCTTCCACAGAGTCGATCAATTATGTTTCTTTCATGTGTCCATTGCGCGGAAATAAGTGAAAAACTCTCTCGACATTTAGTATTTCAGAATGACAGTCTGGAAGCTTGCTGTCACTGAAATACCAAACCCATTTATCATTACATGATAAGTTTTCAAGGGCAGCACACTGTCTTTTTCCAAAAATTAGTTCAGATGAAGTATCTGGTCACAACACTTAAATGTCATCTCTGACTGTGCCCTTATCATTCAAAAACTCAATACATTGTTGACCAGCATTGATGCACATATTATCACTAGGTTCATCCAGTTAAAACATTCAAAGTCTGAGAATTGCACACTATTTCTCTAAATAACCCAAACATACATCATATAGGGAAAGAGCCTCTTTAACACAATTATTCACTTCATAATCAAATTCCTCCTCCCTAGCACTAATCAGTAATTGATTTGTCTTCAGGGGAATGAAAGACGTTTCTGATTTATTCTTAAGAAGGGAACACTCGTTAAAAATTCCAGTAATTTCAGCNTCTTCAGGGGAATGAAAGACGTTTCTGATTTATTCTTAAGAAGGGAACACTCGTTAAAAATTCCAGTAATTTCAGCAATGGATGTTTTTTCACTTTCAAGATGTTTAATATGTTCTTAAAAAAACAGATATTAGAGAAAGGATCTGATACAAATAGGCCTTACCCAACCTGTTTTCAAAAAAAATTTTCAATATTTTGGGGGAGATTTGTCACAGATAAGAAAGCTTTTCAAACCATCATACATGTCAATTGTTCTTACATTTGCAGGGAACAGAGATAACCTTCTGGTTTTACTGTGATAAAGAAGTTGCTTTTATGTCATGTCTACAAAATCACAATATTCTTTGAGTTCCTCCGTTCTTACTCTCTCTCTCTCTCTCTCTCTCTCTCTCTCTCTCTCTCTCTCTCTCTCNACAGTTCCTCAAAACCGTGTAGTTACAGAAAAACGGACGCAATAAATGGCTTCAATAAAGAGAAGTTTTGTTTGGTGTGAGGACACAAGTGTATGATGTGCTAGAACATCAGCAGGCTAATGGGAGTGTTTTGCAGATAGTGAACATCAAGAAGACCCTGAAGGCACAGACGCAGGACCAGGATGAGGTGATGGCGACGGACTCGCGCGAGGCAGTCGCGCAGGCCGGCGACAAGGGCAAGAAGACGATCAAGGCCAAAGGCCTGCGCGGCAGTAGCAAGTTCTGGCAAAAGTGACGACGTGCCGCGGCTTCACAGCAGTCTTGCAATGCATTATGTTGTACATTCAAGTTACTGCTTGCTTTAACTGTCATTTCATTGTAATTATTACTAAAGCTAATAGTGACCCATGGAAATTGAATTTTGAAATGGCTTTGATATTATTATCCTTTCTTAAATATGGAATTCGGTTGTTTTACATCTCTACTTATGTAGGGTTGCTAGATGCTTTTAATTAAATGTAGGACACACNAAATATGGAATTCGGTTGTTTTACATCTCTACTTATGTAGGGTTGCTAGATGCTTTTAATTAAATGTAGGACACACATGGTCCAAAATTTAGGACATTGCATGATCTTAAAATGTAGAAAAACTAACAGTGAGAGGCACAAAGCAATGAAAATTAATCTGCAGAGAGCAATGAAAATTCACATATAATTGTATCATTTTATCATACAAATATTTACCATCCATACAACTTAATCCGCACAAAGCTATGAAATTCATCTAAATTTTGTAAGCTACCACAAAAATTTTTGTACATACAACTTACTCCATTTTTAACAGAATTTAACTATTATATTTCTCAGAAGAGATCTTATGCAAAACCTCTGGTTTGTTCTTATAATCAAAAAAATCTGAGCAACATAGAGTTGTACTGAAATAATACCTTCCACAGAGTCGATCAATTATGTTTCTTTCATGTGTCCATTGCGCGGAAATAAGTGAAAAACTCTCTCGACATTTAGTATTTCAGAATGACAGTCTGGAAGCTTGCTGTCACTGAAATACCAAACCCATTTATCATTACATGATAAGTTTTCAAGGGCAGCACACTGTCTTTTTCCAAAAATTAGTTCAGATGAAGTATCTGGTCACAACACTTAAATGTCATCTCTGACTGTGCCCTTATCATTCAAAAACTCAATACATTGTTGACCAGCATTGATGCACATATTATCACTAGGTTCATCCAGTTAAAACATTCAAAGTCTGAGAATTGTACACTATTTCTCTAAATAACCCAAACATACATCATATAGGGAAAGAGCCTCTTTAACACAATTATTCACTTCATAATCAAATTCCTCCTCCCTAGCACTAATCAGTAATTGACTTCTCTTCAGGGGAATGAAAGACGTTTCTGATTTATTCTTAAGAAGGGAACACTCGTTAAAAATTCCAGTAATTTCAGCAATGGATGTTTTTTCACTTTCAAGATGTTTAATATGTTCTTAAAAAAACAGATATTAGAGAAAGGATCTGATACAAATAGGCCTTACCCAACCTGTTTTCAAAAAAAATTTTCAATATTTTGGGGGAGATTTGTCACAGATAAGAAAGCTTTTCAAACCATCATACATGTCAATTGTTCTTACATTTGCAGGGAACAGAGATAACCTTCTGGTTTNTCTCTCTCTCTCTCTCTCTCTCTCTCTCTCTCTCTCTCTCTCTCTCTCTCTCTCTCTATATATATATATATAGACACACACAACTTGAGCTTAATACATTCCAAATCAACACTTTAACAGTCCGAACAATGCTGAATTGCATTATGTAGAATATGGGCTGGGCAACCTACACCAACAACGTTATCATTGACATAGGATTTTAATTATCAGAAAACATTGTTACCCTCAACTCGTTTCATACCACCAAAATTAGTGTTTGTGTTATCTGCAGAAATGTTGCACATTTCTTTGTGCTTCCAAGACTCTCCAGTGCATCCCTAATGT
The DNA here is from genome assembly GCA_002778355.1 of Clitarchus hookeri. Taxonomy (NCBI): domain Eukaryota; kingdom Metazoa; phylum Arthropoda; class Insecta; order Phasmatodea; family Phasmatidae; genus Clitarchus; species Clitarchus hookeri. Next base: position 220,604 of record NQII01003112.1, on the reverse strand, counting down.
ATGATGATGATGTTTCAGTAGTTTCATTTGGAGTCGCTTTGACCTTGACTACCTTTGTCTGAACACCTCCAGATTTATAGTCAAANTTTAATTATCAGAAAACATTGTTACCCTCAACTCGTTTCATACCACCAAAATTAGTGTTTGTGTTATCTGCAGAAAATGTTGCACATTTCTTTGTGCTTCCAAGACTCTCCAGTGCATCCCTAATGTATGATGATGTTGTTTCAGTAGTTTCATTTGGAGTCGCTTTGACCTTGACTACCTTTGTCTGAACACCTCCAGATTTATAGTCAAAATACTGGATCAAAATGGGAAGTATTTTTTGAGATCCACGATTGCTACTGTCAGTGCAAACACCAAGACAAGAAATGCCTTCCTGAGGCACTCGATAGTCGCATCAATGGCGTGTGGCCCAAGAACTTAGTTTATCACCACCTCTGACTTTGTCCTTGAGCACGACACTTCATTTGCAATATCTGAATCACAATATAGCTTTGAATTTAATTTTGTTGCGCAGTCCATCGATTTATAAGATGCGCGATGTCGAACTTTGTGGAATGCAAGTGTTGCTTCTACGGCAGCAACATGATGAGATGTAGATGGTGACTGGACAAGAAATTCCTTTATGTCTGTACTACCTTAATAATTTTGTGCTCTTTTTTGTGTTTCTTTTTAAAGCTAGATGAACTCTCCAAATCCTGCGCACCTACCGTATTCACCTGAAAATAAGACTACCCTGAATGTAAGACGACCCCCATATTATGATATCATGTTTCAAGAAAAATAATTGACTTACAATTTAAATTTTTTTGCTTAGAAAGTCACTGCATGGAATCACAAAAAAATAATAAGCTCAATCACTTTTAATTTAATTAAAATACTAAATGTCATACTAATGCTATAAATATACACTATAATACAGGTTATTTTTTAATTTTTTTAAGACATTAAAAAAGTACTGTGTATGGCATATTATTTTAACTATTTTTCTTTCAGAAAATATTATCAGATTACAGTTTACAAACTTCTGTTTTGTTTACAGTGTTAGAAAAAAACGTGACCATAGACTAAAATAACAATATGAACGTAGATACTAAACACTCGAAAGAAAAATGCACAGATAGTGTCACCCTTATGGAACAAAGACCATGCATCATTTACTGCAGGTTGTTGGTAGTTTGGAATGTGGCCGTGGTACGAAAGTGTAAAAAGTGCACACTACTATCATACTATGTTATCTAAGAGTTTTTGTTTTAGTTCCAAATGGCCACCATTATTTACCTTAGCAGCAGTAGGGTAATGCTATAACCTCAATGTAAATAGGGAAATTTTGTTATAACTAGGGATGGGTCGGTTCGGTTCTTCGGTTCCAATTTATACCGGTTCTTGAGGTTTGACTCGGAACCGGTTTTAGGTTAACAACAACTACTCGGTTCTCGTTTCTACACAGTAATACCTTTACTAATATTTGGAGATGATGATATTAGTACGAAACATTATGGATTAATCTAGTTACGGTAAAGATCTGTAGTTACAAAAATAACTAACGAGAAACTTATCCAAACAAACAAAAATTGCATTCACGCCAAAACTATTATATAGGTTAATTCACCTGGAACAAGCATTTTTTTTCTTGGCCGCTATATTTTCTTGCAGCGAATTACTATTATCATTGACAGCAAATAAACGTTAATTTATTTAGCACCAATGTTTGCAAGAGTGTTTTTTTAGGACGGGCATTTAATCAAATACAGTATTTGGTTTAATAAATTCTATCAGTTAGACGAGACAAAACGTAAACATTCTCGTAATGGCAATGTCATAGATAAATATATACCGAGAAGATACTACACTCAGCATCGAGCAAAACAAAATGGCTGGTGTTTATGAATAGATTTTTAGCTTAGAATCGTTCTTATTGTTCTATGTGCACAACTTCTAAATATGGCATTCTAGTGTATTTCAATTTCCGTTGGATTATAAGAGAAAAAAACCGTAAACAAACAGTGAGTAGTGTACGCACGAGGATTTTGTGAGTAGGCCTACTTTTAAATGTGATACGTGAATAATGTTTAGCGCATGACAAACAGGTTTTAAGGTATTTAAGTCTGAAATTATTAAAATGTCATCCGTTTGGGAACATTTTAGCGTTGACGTCATGGACGATAAGTATGCATTATGCAATTATTGCAAAAGTCGTATATCCCGAGGATCTTGTAAATCAACGTCAAATCTCCACAAGCATGTGAAAACGCGACATCCAAAGAGACTTAAAGTTGAATCTGTGCAAGATATGTCAATAGCTCTTTGTTCGCGCGTGGTCTCCACATCTGTAACTGAGGTTATTTCAAGTCGGGGCGACTCCCATTTAACAAACGTGGCAAGTACGTCTACATTTGCCACTTCAGAAATGGGCAGCCACAAAAAGGGGCCTAAGTATCACAAGTCTGTAATGCAGCAGACATTAACACAAGTCATTGATAAAACCAGTAGATTTAAACATGATGACAAAAGACAGTCGACAATAACACATCTTATTGCAAAAATGGTTTGTGTGGATGGCCAGCCACTCAACATAGTCGAAAACAGAGGTTTTACAGAACTAATCAATCATCTTGAGCCTCGCTTCACAATGCCTTCTCGAAAAACACTGGGCAATGTAATTATTCCAACTATGTATCATTCTGCTGTCAAAAATGTTGAAAATCAGCTACTTGAGACAGAATTTGTTGCAATAACCACAGACCTATGGACTTCTGTAGCGAATACGGATTTTTTAAGTGTGACTGCCCACTATGTGAATAAGGACTTTGTCTTCCAGCACCTTTGTCTTGATGTTGTACCTTTCCCCGAAGTGAGCCATACAGCTGAAAACATTTGTGAATTTCTCACTTCTGTTTTGCATAAATGGGGACTAGGAAAAAAAGTGGTGGCTGTTGTACGAGATAATGCCAGGAACATTGTTGCTGGCTTAGAACTGTCACCTTTTAACCACACTGCATGCCTAGCACATACCTTGCAGCTGGTGCTCAAGGAAGGTTTCTTGAGCAACAAAATAAGCAACAACGTAGTTTCTTCATGCAGGAAATTAGTGGGTCACTTCAAGCACTCTGCACGTGCCACTAAAGTGCTGAAGACTTGTCAAATTACTGCAGGAGTAGCACAGCATAGACTAATCCAAGAGGAACCAACAAGATGGAACACCACATTGCACATGCTCAAGAGGCTGTATGAGCAGAAGAGAGCTATTCTATTGACTAGTGCAGGGCTAAACATACCAGAACTGTCCAACTGTCAGTGGGCTTTGATCGAAAACATCATTCCTATTCTTGATGTATTCGATTCAGCGACAAACCACATCAGCTCGGATCATGTGACTGCTGCAGAGGTTAGTGTTAAATAAATGTTATGCATTGTTTTGTAATGTACTTGTAATGTCATCCAGTGAGTGTTACTGGTTTGGTTTGTATTTCAGGTTATTCCTCTTATCAATGTCATTGAAACTGAGCTACAAAAACCTGCTCCAGCTGGTTCTGGTTTGCAGGGACTGAAAAATGACTTGTACTCTTCCATGAAAATAAGATTTAAGGATTATGAAAACAGTGACATTCTGACATCTGCTACACTGTTGGATCCACGCTTTAAAGAAGCACCTTTTAAAGATAAGGCAAAGGCAGATGCTGCTAAACAAAGATTGTTGGAGGAAGCATCAACTCTACAAAGTTCTGAGCATTTGGTTAGATCAATGTTATAAAATTTTAAAAGTAATGTATTTTACAAATTAATTTATTTTTATGTTAACACTATTTTTTTTTTTATTTTTTTTTTTTTTTTCCAGTCATCTTTAAGAGAATGTGATCAAACTCAGGTGCAAGAAGGTACAGGAAACCCTATTTGGTCCCAATATTCCAACCTGTTTGCACATTCTAAAATTAATAGTGACAAAGGTGGTCATCATTCTATGACAGAAGAATTCAAACAGTATTTTAGTGAGGAAATGATGGCACCTGATTGTTCTGTCACTGAATACTGGAGAAGAAGAGATCACTGCAAACCACTTCAGGCACTTTCAAAAAAGTACTTATGTGTCCCACCTTCAACAGTTTGCAGTGAGAGACTTTTCAGCACTGCAGGATTCATATGTGACTCCAAAAGAAATCGCTTAGATCCACATAGAGTGAAAATGCTAATTTTTTTGAACAAAAACCTTAAATAAATTTAATACATGTTTATCTGTATCCATTAACTCTTATCTTCACACCACTTTGTTATTCAATTATTCCGTAGGTTCAATAAAACATTTAATGTATTTTACCTGCATTGGTTTAATAAAGTTGCAAGCAAAAGGCAAGTATTCGAAATAGAACCGAATACTGGAACCGATATTCAAATTGTAGAATCAGAATCGGAACCGGAACCGATATTTTTTGGTATTCGACCCATCCCTAGTTATAACTGAATTATATTTAGCGTTATTATCAACTGTGTGTGTGATATTTATATGAAAAATATATGCATTTACATTGATGTGATTGGCAGTCGAATGGGTATGTAAACATTGCGGGTTATTGTAGGTTGAAACAGTTTACTGTCAATCGTAAGACGACCCCCATTTTTTTAAATACAGTTTAAAGTGAAAAATATGGTCTTATTTTCAGGTAAATACGGTATAAAAAAACAATCCAGTCTGGTTACATCGTGATAAAACACTATTCTTTTTTGGAATTATGTTCAAAATAAATTAAAGATCGACAGAACATGTCGGGCAGGTGGGAGTTAGCACCGAATGTAATATGGCAGGCTATCATATCACTGGATTACCTTTATTTGCGATAGAGACGTGTGTTGTGGGAGGACAAATAACGCACTGTGCTTTGTGTTTGTGTCTTCCTACCATGAACATTGTGCACTTTTTTTGCTAACAAATCGTCAAACTTACATTTTCTTTTCGGCATTTTGCAAAACGTGTTGCATAGAACTTTCACAACAGACCATAGACAAACTATTACGAGATGCTAGACAGGCTCGATCGATATTGATCGAACAGTGCTTGTAGCACGCGGTGGCCATGTTCGGAATTAACATCTGGCTTCTAACATCAAAATATAGGACATTTACGATTATTCCAAAATCCTCCTGGACACCAGACATAGTGTTAAAATGTAGGACATGTAGGATGCTACACTTATGTTACGGTGCAAGACGTTATGCACAATAAATGCACCAGTATAGCAAAATAGTTGCTAAAGAGTTGGGGAAAAAATTATCTAGGGTTACCATATATTATTTTTTTATGTTGGCTTCCAAAATCTTGTGGGTGTCAACTGACGTATTAGGAGTTGCTATATGTGCAACATCGTAAACTACCCACTGAAGTTACATTTTATACTGAAAAGGTGGTTCAACCTGTCGCCTCATGTGTGAACCAATAATTTCTTCCCAGAATTTTCACCAAAAAATTATACGTGACAAGAATGAGTAAACATGGCAAACAATCCAGGCCGTGCTAGATGTCATTTACCTACTTAACTTCCAAATAAATGTTCCTTTTTTGAGAGACTTATTTGATTACCATTGTTGGTGTTGAGCCACAGTTGAACAACAGTAGTGCTGAGTAAACACTGCATTTTACATAATTTTGTATCCGTTTTGTGAAAATGCCCCACCTCATAATTTTGTACAACCTCTATTTCAAAATGTGGGGTGCTTACACAGGTAAATACAGTACTAGGTATGCATTTTTTGTCTTAGCTTATTTACCACTGCCACATGAATAGACTGTTTTGGAGTTGTGTCGTTATAGAAATAGCATTAGCATAACAGGCATCTGTCCACAGTAGCGACAAACAGATATAAATACTGGATGCAGGCACACTAAGATGGCATTACTTCTAGGGATGTGCCTGAAGCATCTGCAAGATAGCAGATTTAGCAGATTTTTACTTTTTAAACATTGGAAAATAAGTGCTTTATTCTGATTTAGATAACACAATCAGTGCCAGCATTTCACTTAAACTTTTATCGACTTACCTGAAACTGGCAGAAATGAGTACAGACAGGTGAAAGTAATTTTTTACCTGTCCGTACTGAAGAAAAAATGTGGATACGGGACTTATTTTTGTATACGAGGCATATTTTCATCTGATGGTGCAGTGCGTATCCAAGACTATGCGTGTATGTACTGGGAGATTGCTCAACTTTCAGGTACTGTAGTTTACAACATTCCCTTATCACAATAAATACTCCTCATTTCATTTGCTCTCTTTTGTCTGTGTATTTTATAGAACAGCTGATGTCTAACAAAGAGTTAGCACATTTTGACGCATCCTTACCTATAGGAGTGTCCTGTGATGCATCACCATGTGAGGCGGGGGCAATACTTAGTCACAGGACAAATGGGGAAGGAAAATCCGTTCTGTTTGCTTGTGGCATGCTCTCTAAGGTGGAGCAAAATAACGCTCAGATTGATAGAGAAGCCTAAGCTATAATATTTGCAGTGAAGCACTTTCACAAATATTTATATGGTCAGAAATTTGTATTGGCGACTGAACACCAATCACTTAGATGATTATTGGGACACAATCACTGAATCCCGACACTGGAAAACTTGAGATTGCAACGATGGGCAGTCATATTAGCTGCCTACTCATATAAAATTGAGTATAGAAAGGGGGCACGGCTGACAAATGCAGATGCACTTTCACTTCTCCCAGTCTCAGGGGACACAGGGCCTCCAGAACTGCTGATGACCTGTAAAGAAGTTAAGAAGGCTCCGTACAATGATTCTGTTTTGACCAAAGTTATTGGGTGGACAAAACAAGGTTGGACTAAACTGGCATCAGAACCAAACGTAAGACCATATTATAGAATTAGGGAGTAGCTGTCCTTAAAGGACGATTGCCTAATATGGGGAAATAGGGAGGTTGTACCCAGGGTACTGCAAGGGGATGGCCTTGATTTGTGGCACGACCAGCATCCTAGTATTGCGAGGATGAAAATGTTGGCCCGCTCCTTTGTTCGATGGCCGAATGTGGACACTGATAGTTGCGAGAAGGTACAAGTCTGTTAAGCTTGTCAGTGCACTGGAAATGTAAGGAAGAATGTGCCTACAGTCGCGTGGCCACAAACATTGGCAGCATGGGAGAGGGTTCGTGCCTATTGTCTGCAGCAAGAACGAGTGAAGAGATTGTGGCGGCTCATCACAGCGAGGTGATGAGAGCCGATGCAGCGAGAAGGGACGCTGGTGTGTGACCATCTCTCCAAGTGGGTAAATGCATGGATAATGGGCAGTACAAGTGCATCCAAGGTTAACAAGAAATTGATATCTAGTTTTGCAATTCTTTGGGATACCATTAACTCTGGTCATGTATCCTAGACCATATCAAGGAAATGGAGGACAGTACAAATGACAGATAACCCCACAAAATAAATCAGGTGACCAGTTAAGTGAGAAGGGGCCTGGCAACAGTAGGGATCATATTCAGGAAAGGGGTTTGGAGATAAGATTATATGAAGGCTCTATAGAAGATATTCAAGAGAGGTTACCTTCAAAAGACACTGTTGCTACCCAGTCTAGTGATGATGGTGGGAATAGCCCCCCTCTTAAAGGATTTGCACCAATATGGGTTGAAGACCTAGCAAGGAGTGTGCTCGGGCCGAGTGTAGAAGAGGGATCCTGTAGGAAATCATCAAAGAGAGCAATAAAGCAACCAGTTAAGTTAAACTTGTAGGAAATCAGTCTTCTAGTGAGGGCGATGGGTAAGAAAAAGCAAGTGTGTAGTATTTGGCCAGGCATGGTTTTGTTATTTTTCAAAATGTACCAGAGAGCAGTGTGGTTATATGCAAATTTAGGGAGTGTAATGTATGCTAGAATGTAGGTTACAAGGTTGGCGGAGGAAGAGGTGTACTCGTATGTTTTAATGGTCTGTAGCATTGAACGTGATTTGTAATAAAGAACAAGACAGTCATGTGTTTTAGAAATATTTGCATGGTGTTACAAAGCTGATAAAGTATTTTGTTGAGATTAGGGATGGGTCTGATTATGTTTTTAGCAGAATCTAGAGTTGGATCCTTTAAAATATTCTTGACTCTCGAACTAGAACCTTAATTCAAGAAATTGGCCAGGTCACTTAACAATTTTTTTTACAGTGGGATTATAATTGGGAGCACAACTACAGATAATTCTTGGTGAAGTGTCATTCATAACTACATTGAATGATGACAGTGGACTACAATCATAACTGCTGTTGGGAATATGTTGCCAAGTTCGGTTAGTAAGATGAAAGACATTTAACTGTTTCCTCAAATAGTGCAGGCCTGTACCAAGAAAACGCATTTGTGTAATTTTCAGTATGGTTAATATTAAGTCCTATATAAAATTTACTTTAATAATCAAGTGCACAAAACAAGGTTACGATGTTATGGTTCCCCAATGAATCTTCCATAAGAACAATAAAAAAAATGTACTGAATAGCATTTTTATTTTTTTGCATATATAACAAATATTTTTCACTCGAATTGTAGAAATTTGTTACAAAACTTTAATTATTTTCACAAAAAAAAAGAAAGATGCATGAATTGAATTATTGACATATTCAAAAATATACATATTTCTATACAATATATGCAATGGCATGTATCACCAGCATGATTCCCACGCAGAATGCAAAACTTTTGTAAAAATACAACTACAATAATAACTTCTGTATAGGAAAGATGCGGAAAATTTTGGTACGATGCCACAATGATGTTGGGATTTCCTTTAGCTTTAGAACACCGCCATTTTTCTTCATTGCCGTAGCTCAGAGCTGTGGTAGATCAGGCCCTGTGAGGGGCCCTTTACCACCCAACGGGGTTTCATATGACCTACAGGAAGATTAAGAAGAAGCAAGATTGGCCCCTTCCCAACTCCCTGCACCATCCCAACCTGTAGTTACGGAGGTTTCCCTCCCCAGCTAATTCAACGGGCCCACAGTGTTTCCCCAGCAAGCCCGGTGTCCCATAATATTCCTGGATTCCCCTCCCCTCCTTCAGACTGCACAGAAAAAGAAGAGGGAGGCAGCAATATCTAGATAATTGACTCTACTTTAGTTGTTCGGTAAAAACGGGAATTTTGAATATTAAAGGATTTTTACAGTGTCCAAAACGGATTTTAAATGCCAAAATTTGTTTTAGTTATCGTACATCGCGAGAGCATGATCCGGGAAAAGTTTTGAAATTGAAAAATAAGTTATTTCATAATCAGTGATTTTAAGTAACTGATATTTAAAGAGTGATCGAACTAGTGATGTGAAGGTGCTGTTTTAATTAGAATTAGTATTGATAGTTTACTAGAATGTTATGTTGTATGTTGAGGAATTGATTTGGTTAAAAAATATTCGCGTTTATTTCGCTCGTCAGAGTATGTATTTTTGTTTCAATTACTAGGAGTTCCCCGGTACAACTTTGTAAGGGAAGGATAAAGTTATTTTAATTCAGAAAATGAGCTAAATGCTTCCAGAAGTAACCAGGATTTTTCTTGAGTGGCAGGTTTTTTGCATCAGAGATTTCCTGGTAGTTAGCCAGGTTCCTAGCCAGTGCTGAAACTGGCTTAGACGTTTGTTGTTTTGCCTTGAAATTGCCAGCTTGGGCTTGGCGTGTTTGTACCTGTTCTAGGAACTTGGGGCAAAGTTTTGAGTATGCCGGGTGTTTGCCTAGGCAGATACAACAGATCAGGTCGGTTTTGAGTTTGGGACACTCACCCAAGTGGTGTGGTCCGGTGCAATGTGAACAGACTTTTTCCAAGCGACAGTATCTCCATGTGTGCCCTATTGCCACGCAGGTTTTGCATAGGGCTTTTCCTATAGACTCGCGGGTGCACCACGGTCATATTCATTCAGTCTTGTTATTGATTCTAGGGGCGGCAGATTTTTATCTTGCATGGCCGTTACACAGAAAAATCGTTGTATCTGCAAAACCTTTTTTTTTTCCGGGTTTGTGGGGTCTTTGGGATTAGTTGTTATTTTTGTTAATTGATCAATTTTTTGAATTACGTAGTCGCGGTCTTCAAGATCGCTCTTTATGTCTTCTACTCTGCTGCAAGGCGCTAGGTCAAACACCACTTTTTGAGGAAGTTTTGTTGGACAGCTGAAAGTGTAGAAATTTGCGTAATGGTGTTGCAGTTCTTTGGCTGCTGCCTTGAAGAGGTCATAATCAGTAGTTAAGATATTAATTTTCTGGCCGTCACGGGTGATGCTTACGGTGAAGCCGGTTTTTGAGGTTTTGCCTAGTACTTTCACTAATATTGAGTGGTGTTTGTGTTCAGGTACTACTATACGATAGACGTGTTGTTTTCCCTGCTTGGTTTCACGCGGCTGTGTGCGGATTTGTGGTTGATCTGAGGGGCCAGGTGCTGTTGGGGAATTCCCGTCTGGGATTTCCATCAGTGGGGTAAAGCGGTTTGAAACCGGAATGGTCGATGTCGCCTCTAACGGTGACTGGCGGAGGCGTTTGGTATCATCTTGGTTTTTCTTTTTCCTTCTCTGGCGTTGTTCTTCGTACGCAATTGTTTCAATTTCCATTTCAGGAAACTCGTGGGGTTGTTGGAAGTGGTTATTTTCAATTTGTGTTGTTGCAGTCGCAGTTGGCGTTGAAGTGCAGTCCCCATTCACTTGGATTGCACCGGGCGAGATGATTTGGTTACCGGCATACATCGTGCCCCCGACCAGCTTTGTCGCCAAGGGGTAGGATGGGGGAGGAGGAAGTCGACCGGGAAACTCTGGAGTGCGTGTGTTTATCTTGCATTGTTCCTAAAGTTATTATTATATGGTGCAGTTTCGTTAAAATAAATATGTAGTTATATTTTATATACTAAATGAAACTTGTGAGGTGATGACCAATCAGAACAGAGAAGTCGGTGTTGTTGGCGGAAAATTATTTACTATAATGTAAGTATAAACAATATTACAAAGGTGTTTGTGTGCTCATTTTTACAATTATACTTGTTCACAAAAATACGCTTCTCTGATGAGGTCTTTCAAATATGATGTGCTTAAATATGGTTGTGTTATTCAAGGTTAGGTTGGGAACACAAGTAAACAGTACAGGCTTGTCGTAAGTTTTCAGTGGCTGGAATTAAGAATTATCAGGTCGGTTGTGAATCGTAAATCCAGAAGATGTAGTTCCATTTGAGAGAATTGTGGTTACTGCATAACTCTTGACATACACATATTTTTATTGTAAACCGGGCTTAAGATGCCATTTGTTCCTTCGGACAAAGATGTCCTGCTAACAGGAATGTAGCTGCCACAGACACACAAACAATGTTTTGCATGCTCCATTTTATTAGTGTTTTACATAACATAGACAAGATATGGCACATGCAAGTGCCAGCACCTATCTTGCTGCTGGCAACCATCCCAATACTTCAGCGTGCATAAATACACGAGTTCTGTCTCAGCCTACTATCAGCGGCGCCATTTAGGTGGCCTTATTTTCGAAAAAAAAAAACAAGTGCTACATTGGTAAATACCACAGTGTCTGATGTTTGTAAACTTCTGCCATGTTAACACAATTTTCAAAGGTTGGATAAAACCATGTCCTAAGAAAAAAAAACATTGACCAATTTTTTAATACAATTAGGATAACTTGGAATTATGTAGGGGCCGCGGTGGCTGAGCAGTTAGACTGCTTGTTTCCCACCAAGGCAAATCGGGTTCAAACATAGCTGGCTTACTCCCGGATATTCGCAAGTGGGAATTATGCTGGACAATGCTGCCGGTCGGTGGGTTTTCCTGGGGATATCTCATTTACCCTGCCCTTCCATTCCAGCATTGCTCAGTTATCACATCATTTCAACATCTCCTCCTCTCGAGACCTTTTTAAAAACCTCCCAAATTTCTCAACTCAACTAGAAATTATATAATTCGAAGTCGAAAATTTAGGCCCCAAACATTTTGAATTCGTAGTAAAAAAAATGTATGTTCTAGGGCAATGGCTGCTGGCGTTGGATGCATGCATGGCCATCTTGATGGCCTTGCACTGCCAACTTATATGATGTCGCTCCCCTATGACATCACCATCCCCTGGTCAACATCTTGTTTCATCTGCTGCTTACCCTCATTAAGGTTAATTCTACTGAGGTTGGGAACAAAACGACTTTTACTATGGTAGGGTTTGCCATAGGGAGAATTTCCGCCAGTAGGTGAGTGCTAGTGTTCCAAAGAGGTCACTTTTAATTACAATTTCAATCTACCTGAATAATAAAAAAGAAAGATTTCACTTACTTAAGTAGTAATTTTTTAAATTTGATATATGATTATTACAATTATTTTGTTTTTTTAGTGTAGAAAATAGAAAAATATCTGATGCCAAATGCGACACTAGCGCTTACCTAGTGGCGAAAAATTTAGTTGCCAAACTAAAAGTCTTGAGCTTCCCAATTTGAGTAGAATAAACGTTACCCTCGTTCAAATTCTGCCTGCTAGAGTGTGCATCTGTTGTCTGGCCAGCCATTTTGTTTCGTCTGCTATAGTTCCCTCTTTGAAATCAATGAGCGATGTTATTTTATTTTATTTTAGGAGTTAGAAAGAAAATCCTGTGTTGGAGTGTGGGATAGAACCGCGAAATTTTGGTTTGACATTTAGACGTTTTAGACCACTCGGCTTCCGAGACAATCCATGTGGTACCAACATGGTGGATGTCCCGCTCATTCTGCACAGATAATTACAACGGTTCTTAGCAGAACTTTCGGTGGTCGATGGATAGGTGGTCTAGAAACACGGAATGGACTGCAAGTTACCCAGACTTAACACCTATGGACTTTTATCTGTGGGGAACATTAAAGCACTAGGTCTACAAAGACCCACCGACGACTCCCAAAGACATGAGCTAGTTCTACGATGAGCTTTGGATTTGTATTGCCACTTTGATGACTATTTGGCTCTCACATCGAGGAATCTATATTTTCTTTGATGCTTGGAGGTTTATTTGACTAACACACACAGAAGCCATGAATTTTCTCTACCGCTTTGAGTACTGTTTAGCTCACCCCTCGAGGAACTTTGAATATACCTTACCACTTTGAGAAATTTTTGGCTCTGTCATCGATGAACTAAGAATTTTCCTTGCCACTGAAGACTGTTTGGCTATCATGTTGAGAAGCCTTGTATTTGCCTTGATGCTTTGAGGACTGCTTGGCTCAGAAATTAAGGAGCCTTGAATTTCCCTTTGCTTAAAGGATTATTTGGCTGTAACATCGAGAAAACTTGTAGCTACTAGGCCACCTGAGTTATACAGGCTGGTGGCTAGTAGGATACATAGTTAAATTACTTTGGTGCAGACTAAGAGCACCTGTGGTTGTTGCGTTAGGGGTAAACAAATACTCGTATTCTCCGTTATTTAACACACCTGTATTTTATTGGTCTGAAGGTCGCATAGGTATTTACACACATTGGCGAGACTGAGCCCCTACTAGTCATAGGCCTGAAGGTCTGGTGGGCGGTATGCTATGTGTTGGGGAAGGTTGTTTGACGGGAGACGTTTCTACTTATCTGTGACTGCGGCATTTGGTGAGTTGTCTTCGTTGGTAGTTGAGGCTTTGTGAGTTGGGTGGCCCATTGTCAGGCCCTCGGACTGACTCTCGTTGCGGTGCTGTACTCAACTGGCTTCTTCCTGCGGCTTTCACTGGCTCTCTCGGGAGTCCGGGCTTGGTTTCCCGGGACTTTGAGTGTGTCTGCGACCTCGGCTGGCATTCCTTGTTTGGAGAGCGCGTCTCCTCGTCTGCATCGACGTCCGCAACGGTCCGGCTCGCGTTTCTGACTTCCCCACCTCGGAAACTGCCACTACGTTTTCGGAAATGAACTCATAAGTTCTCGGCACTTTTACTGGGTTTGTCTCGGGAATTGACACATGAAGTTTCGGCTGTTCCTGGTTTCTCTCCCCTGTGACGTCACTATTGACTTACTGACTGACTGCCTGCTTGCCTCGTCGCCGTACGGCGCACGACTATGCCTTGTTGGGGAATGACGCCTCTCGGTCTGGGGCTGCCACTTGTTTCCGGGAATTTACTCATATTCTTGGCACTGTTCTCGTCACACGACTGATTACTCCCGTGTCTGCTTCGTCTCCTGTTTAGGCGAAACACCAAACTCGTCTCGCGGCTGTACCGCCGAACAACTCCCGTCTAGGCTGGCGATAATTGACTCGGCCGGGATCCGAACTTCGGCCTGGTGATACGACTACCTCTCGCACTGACTGCCTTCTCTGCCTCGCATCGCGGCTGCCGAACAACTCCTTCCCGTCTTGGCTGAACAACTGCTCGTGAACCACTGCTCCCGAACAACTGATGTCCTTCCTCGGCTGCGCCGGAATTTAACCCGTCTCCTGCTATATTCAAGTTAGCTATCAGCAGTTTCTCGAGAGAGAAATCGGGAACTTCCCTGTATACCTCACACTTTTTTTGTGTAGGATTTCGTGTCTCGTCAGCTGCTCGGCACTCCAACTAGGGTGGAGGGAGGGTGTGGTAGGACTTTTCGGGGATTCCTGTGAGCTGTGTCGGCACTAATTCTCTTCGGGGGCACCCCCTGATTCCTTCGTCGTGGGCTTATATAAGCTATTTCTAGGGACTTACCCTGTTTCTCTCAACTTCGGTTCTTCCCCGCGTATCCTTATACGTCGGGACAGCCNAAGCTATTTCTAGGGACTTACCCTGTTTCTCTCAACTTCGGTTCTTCCCCGCGTATCCTTATACGTCGGGACAGCCCCAGTGGTTTTTCCCCCAAGTTTCGCTGTCACCTGCCTGCCCTGGCTGGCTGACTGCCTGCCCAGGACAACTATAGAAAGGTGTGAAAAGAGTGCAATGCCTATCCCCTGTACCTGTCATGCATCAAACTTGAATATACTTTGGTGCTTCAAGATTTACTTGTCTCACACTTAAATGAGCCTTGAATTTTCCTTGGTTCTTTGAGGACTATTTGGCTTACATATCGAGGAGACTCGCCACTTTGAGAACCAATTAGCTCTCACATGGAGGAGCCCTGAATTTTTCTTGATTCTTTGAGGACAACTTGGCGCTCACATCAAGGAGCCTTGAATTTGTCTTGTTAATTGGAAGATTATTTGTCTGACACAATGGTATATCTCGAATTTGCATTTATGCTTTGAGGACTAATTGGCTCAAACATAGATCAGATGTGTATACACCTTGCAGTTTAAAGGTCTGTTTGGCTCACAAATCGAGCAGTCTTGAATGTACCTTGCTGCCTAGAGTACTATTTGTCTCACACATCTAGAAGCCATAAATTTTCTTTTTAGCTTGGAGGACTATTTGGCTTACACATCGAGTAGCCTTGAATTTGCCATGTTGATTGAAGGAATATTTGGCTCACAGTTTCGAGAAGCTTTGAAAGTGCCTTGCTGCTTGGATGTTTGTTACTCACCCATACAGGAGTCTTGATTTTTCCTTATCACTTTCAGTGCTATTTGGCATAGTGACTGCTATTTTTGGCAAACACTATACAGTTTTCTTCTTGCTCTCTACTCGTTATAGCATGACACAAAATATTTTTAGCTCCGGCTATTATCCGATTTTGATGGAGTAATTTTTTGATTTTTACCGCTTTCGGACGAGTGTTTCTTGTTCTGTGTTTTTATCGTTGCCTCAAAAATTTTTAATTTCATTCTTGCCTCTTAAATTTTGTATTTACATGCTGCCGAGGCGTGGCAGATTTTCTTTGAAGTCACCTTGCGTCTTCTTGATGCCATTTTAATGATGAAGTAACACCTATGCTGGCTTCGGCAAGGGAGATGTTTTGAATATGGGCCACATCCCAGTAAAGTCCAGCCTCCTTGTTTTTATCGTTTTCGGCATGTGCATGAATCATTCAACTATACAGCAATACATTCCCCATCTTCGTTAATTATTTTGAACTCAATCTATAATTGTAAAAAAGAATGCAAACTCTAAATCTTTTGTAGGGCTCGACGTATTTTGTAATTTTGAACTTTAAATTATTTTATTGTGGGATCCCAACAAAATTAACCATTATTTCTTCCAAAAATTTTAGTTTCATACAACATACCAAACATTTTATATATAGATATATCAAGCCTTTATTACTGTTACACATTTCAGACGTTTTATTATTGTTATATTGCACCTTCATTAAAAATAATTTTGGTCCCATGAATGGCATTTCTACTTTACCTATTAACCACCTCCCTGTTTTGTACCCTAAATCACATTTTGCTTTATTTCTGTGTGTAATAATAATTTTTATTATGAATGTGTAAGGGTGTTGGAGTAGGAATTTTGGCTCGGCCTTTTTGTTTTTCTCAATTTTATATTGGAGTCACACCTACACAACTAGATCATTCGGTTCTTTTACTTGTAGCATGCTCGTGGTTATATTCCACGAAGTCCCCTAGTATTACAGTCTTTTTTGCGCATACTTCACCATGTGCCTGGAAAGACCACCATCAACGGCAATGCACATGTCCAGTCGTTTGGTGAGAGACGACAACGTGCAGGAAACTGTTGCCCTTGATCTCGTAGTATAGGCTCCAACGATGCGGTGCTTTGGGTCACCTGGAGTCGTTGGAACTTGCTGGTAAACTTTCTCGTTTACTGTACCCCAAAAATAAAAGTATAAAGGAGACAAGTCAGGTGGACATACTGGCCATGGGATGATGCCTCCACGCCGAACCCAGAGGCCTGGAAAAATTCATTAGGTGCTTTTCAAGCTACAAGTGAGTTGTGAGCAGGACACCTGTCGTGCTGGTACCACACACACTGACATATTTCTAGAGGAACATCTTCAAGGAGAAGAGGTAGCACCTCCGAAATAAATTCTACGTGTTTGTTTAGATGTAATGTACCATCAAAGAAGTTACGACCGATCGCACTCTCACCGATCAACCTACAACACAAATTCACACTCCACTGTCTTCGTTGTTCCACCTCCTTCAGCCAGTAAGTGGTTCCAGTTGATCAGTAATGCACATTCCTCAAATTCACGTTGCCATAGATGTTTAACGTGGCTTCGTCGATGAAAAGAAACTCGCTGGAGAGATGGTCCATTGCCACACATTTTCAAACGAATAGCACGACAGAATTCCACCCTCCTCGCATAATCACTCTCATCTAGTTGATGATGAAGTGATATGCGGTACAGATTAAATATGTACCTTTTAGAATGCAAACAACACTTGCCTCGCTTATTGCCGAGCCACTCGCAAGTTCCATTGCGCTCACATGTGGATTGTGGGCAACTGCCACCAGAATGTCGGTTGCCTACATTTCACCTGTTGCTGGTCTGTGTTTGCTTCTCACCAAAGTATTCCAGTTCCCACTTACCAATAGTTTCCTACAAAGTCTCAAGAGAGTCATTCGCGACTGACACTGTCATAACAGATAGCTCTCTGCATATTATGCTACCACTGCCTTCACATTTTGTTTACATTCACCATAAATATGAAGCATATCAAGTCTTTCCTCATTTCCTTTAGCTTTACCATAACTCACAAAACGGTACAGTGGTCACATGCGTTCGATACCAGTGTTGATGTATCACTAGCGTGTGCATCACCTGTGTAGGAACACTCCACTTGACATTCCAGCAGATGATGCAATGTACCCAACTACACCTACAGTCAAATGCATACATCTATGAACACTCCCTTATATCTCAAAAAGTGGTCATCGGATTTTCAAAATAATCACATCACTGAACTTGCCACTTTGAACATGTTATGCTATTGAGAGAAATGGGTATATTGCTATTAAAAAAACAAAGTTGTTATCGATATTTGAGTAGTTAATTACATCTCGGAACATACATACACGTGTCATATGAACCCAGTAGTGCCATCTAAGAGTTCGAAATCAAACTTTCGATACTTTCAGCGGTTCGAAAGATATTAAGGGTGGACATCTTTGCTAAATTATCCTGTATATAAAAATAACGAAGCAGAAAAAAAACAACAGTTGACTTATGAAATATAAAGCAATTTCTATGTTGTTTCCTTGCAATTAAATGATTTATCGTTTAGCGGTTATAACAAAGTTAACTTTCTTTCATTCACAAGGGCTTTAATTGTCTACCAAGTTATACTGAGAACTGTCTTATTTTCTAGTTGTACACGACGGTAAAGGCTGTTCACGGTAAAGCGAGCACATAACCTAGGAAACAAAACTTACTGCTCGTAAGTACACAGAGTAGACAGTGGCGAACTGCTCTCCAGTTATGTTGGCAACGAGTCAATCGAACACTAAGCGTTGTTTCGCAAGCATAATAATAAAATTTATGGTTACAGAATTCAGCGTTTCTTGTTTTGTACAAATAAGGGCAGGAATTTACTTATTATCAACGTACATTCTTTCCTATAAAAACTATGTTTTCATTTGAATGGTGCATGAATAAAGTAAAACGGTCAATGGTAATGCTAATTTTACATATGTGAGAAGGGTACACAATAAGAAGTAAAAGTATATCATAAGCAGATTACTTGTGTAAAATAATTATCAGCCCTTTCTGATTTTTAGCGCCGACAGCTGTGATTAAGACCACTGTGCGACGCCTCTCACAGGTTGAATACATTATTTAGTTGCCTCATGTCGTGTGAAAGGTGAGTGAAGCATCAATATAGTGACGAAATGAAAACGCCGAGAAAGCTAGAGGAAACATTGTTTATTATCAGTTGCGGCAGGCGTGACGTACACATAGGAGTCTAGTTGTCAGTTTGAGAGCCAAGGAAGCGCCTATAGATGCTGCTGGGCTGAGTGTCGTCTTCAGCCGTCTGGTAGTTGACAGCGTTCATCTCTCCCAGCGGGAGCCCCTGTCGACACAAGTTCACACTTACAAATCTGCCATTTCCCACACCCTTCACCTACGCCTCTCACAGCTGCGCATGTGGCAACCTTTATGTCATTCTGTCTACATAACACTTATCTCTCAGGGCTATTTTCCAAGTCAGGGGCTGACATCATTGCTCTAATACAGTTAAGGGGCTTATACAATAAACAATTTAGGCAATAAGCTGTATACAGTTATGCATTAAGCAGTAGGCTCCCAAAGTTCAACTGACAATAGTGATGTTACTGCTCAAGTTCGACCAATAGAAACACATTTGTGTGAGTGCAGTATTCAACCGAAATGGGAACAGTTGTTTATTTATTAGATTTTTTGTTTTCAGCGGTTGTTTCTTTTCGAAGCAGGTCTGTATAAATTAATGTAGTTGTTCTTAATGTAAAACAACAATTTTTAAATATGTTAATTAAAATATAGTATATAACTTTTATTGATTGTCTGATCTTAAAACTTCCAAAATATTCCCACTGCAGTGAACAGTAGCAACTTCATTGTGTTGGGCTAGGTGTAAGTCAATGCGTTGGAAAAATTGATACAGCATATTTCTTACTGCTTACTCTGAAAGTTTTTTATTGTGTAAGCCCCTTTAACTAGCAGTATTAATATGAACGGCACCATAGAGCCTGTATATCTTCAAATCGCATCCAACAATCGTCGTGGTCAGATCGATTTAAAGCCAAAATCACCATNACCATAGAGCCTGTATATCTTCAAATCGCATCCAACAATCGTCGTGGTCAGATCGATTTAAAGCCAAAATCACCATAAAAAAAATTAAAAAAAAGTTTTAAATTTCTGACTTATATAAATTAATAATGATTTGACAGTTGCTGCCTCAGAAAATAGAACAACATGTATTCAAAAAAGAAAATAAAAATAAATAACACCCAAGAAAATTTTAAACTATCCTGCTATTCGCTATTTGGCACAAAACATATGCCCAACATTTTCATGAAAACCAGTACTAATAAAAATGCAGTGCAGAACATGGAAATAACTACTCTCTCTTTCCTTTACGCAAAACTTTATTAAACCAGCACAGACTGACAGATGATAGCACAAATGTGTAGTTATTAGTGTTTCACGCACAGACGGAGCGTTGTTTAGCATTCACAAAGCACGCATTCATTACTAGGTAGAGCCTCCTCCCCTGCTATACATGCAGCGATGCGACAAAGCATTCCATCATATAGTTAGCGGAGAGTGTCCTGAGCCGCATACCACTATGCTTCTTACCACTACATGTATAAATAAGCCAGTTTTTTGGGAGGTGGTTGATGGTGTTGCAAATGTCACCCTATCATATACCAGACGTGTTAAATAAGAGTCAAATGCGGAGACATGGCAGGCCTCAAGGAATGGTGTCCACATCTTGTAGAGCCTGTTGGGCGATGCGAGCTGTATGGGAATTAACATTATCTTGCTGCATGATAGCATTGGGTATGTTGTGCAAAAATCGCAGAAAATGGGGCCGCAGAACTTGATTAACATATCGCTGTGCCTTCAACAACCACAAAACACGACCGGGAGTAATAACTGATGACACTCCACCCCATAACACCTGGTATTCCGGATGTACGGCGCCATCCTTACATATCCCACTGTGACTCCACACCCTGCGACCATCTCTGCATTGAAACTGAAGCGGCACTCATCGGAGAACACAATGCATCGCCATTCCTCTGTCCAATGTTGACGTTCCTGTTACTATTGACAGGTGTGCTGCACGATTCAGACGGGTCAAAGGCAAACAGCGCAGTGGACGTCGTGCTTGTAGGCCAGCCTTATTTAAACGATAACGAATAGTTTTTACGTTATGCTACTGCACATATTGCAATGACGTTTATGCAATGTCGCTTTAACCATTTGCATTGCGCAATTGGTACTGTAACTATTGTCTTGATTTTATTGTTAATAGATGACACCTTATTGTTTTAGCGATTTACATGTCCAGCAGTGTAATACAATAATCACCATGCAGTAGTCTACTAATGCCTTGTAACACAATTTCTGTAGTTATTGGTTAGCTTTGTACAGTGACTTAACCGACAAACTTTATCATGTTCAAACAAGAACTTTGATATGTGCATTAGGTTCACACGACTTTGTTTCTAAGATGCGGTTCCAGTTGATCCATTGTAACCCCGTTCCTTCCTATACGTCTTGTAAATAAATAAAAAAAACTCACTTTCGTGTGTTTACATGCCAACCTCCTGTTTGTCGTAGCAGAGGGAGGAAGAGACTATCGTGTAACATGGCACAGGCTGCTTGCAGACATAGAAGATACATTTTTTTAAGTAACTGTAATAATTATTAATATTATGAAATGAGAGAAAATAAGAACAAAGAAAAATTACATTAATGTACGCTTATTATTTAAATTATGCTCATCTTAACAATATGGCTTTAATAATTAAAGAGTCGTGTAACTTAAACCATTTAAATCACTATGTTATAAATTATATCTGGAAGACGCAGTTGAAGTTTATCAACTACATATTGCGATAGATCAATATATATCTATGCTCTAATGATTTTTCTGACATGTAAACGAAGATTAAAAAAAAATATCGTAGTAAATTAAAAATGTTTGTTCAGTTTCTCTATAAAACTTCAGTAATGGGTTCTATTAATTGTACAGTAGGCGTGGTGTTACTGTTTAGTTTGTTGTTGTTTGATTCCGGTTCTACTTCGTGTGTGAGAATAGAAATGATGTTGACCACCCTTGCGTGGTCTCACATCCACTGTCATCAAGTCATCGGCCCACAGTCGCTGCACTAGTACGGCCCGCGGAACACACACGTCGTGCGTCCCGATGTATGTCCGCATCGTTCACTTGGAAATGGGTCATGATCCGATCCCCGATTGATCCAACCTAGTGTCTGTGGTGTCTCTAGAGAGATCTGTGATTAGGATAGGAATCAAGTGTTAGAATGTGTAGTAAATAGGATTATAATTTATCGCCCACGGGCAAATGTTCGTGAAATTCGCTCTTAGGGGATTGCGAAATAATCGCAGAATAAATGTACGCCATGTGCATATTTAATTAAGTGTAGAGTAGCAAGGCTAGGGTATTTGAAGTGTTCAA
The DNA here is from genome assembly GCA_002778355.1 of Clitarchus hookeri. Taxonomy (NCBI): domain Eukaryota; kingdom Metazoa; phylum Arthropoda; class Insecta; order Phasmatodea; family Phasmatidae; genus Clitarchus; species Clitarchus hookeri. The sequence continues at coordinate 198,668 of NQII01003112.1, read as the reverse complement.
TAGAATTTTCCGAGTGCAATCGTGTATCTAATCAAGCCAATTAGTGATGTGGGAAATAATAATTAGTCTTTCTTTCAACCTGACCATTCCGGTCGTAGAACGCCCCAAAACTTAACAGACCTAAATTCCCCAAATGCTCTGCAAGGAACCACATACTCATGTTTTGTATTTAAATTAGTGCTTAATTAAGAACTTTTAACTTTCTACATGATTAAGAAAACTTACTCACAACGTTTCATGTTTTATGTGTATATGCTTCAAGTTCTATGTCAATGAGATCAGTTAATTAAATTACCTCGCGCAGTGGAGCGAGCTCTCGGCAAGGATGCCGCTCGCCCACACCATCTTCGGCAGTCTGATTCCACGGGTCTTAGGTGCTGCACATGCATCGCGTCGCAGGGGACTTTCATACTGTGTTTTGAACGAGTTAACTGCTGTAGGTTAAGGTAATTGACTAGAACTCTTATTTAGTTTACCAACAGTCTTCCCCACTCAATTTACCGACCCTGGAGGTTTAATTACTATTGTAAGTTTATGAACCATTCTTGGCCTTTTTGCACAGTGACAGCTGCTGGTAGGCCTTGTGAGTCAGGTCCGCTTTAATATGCACTGTATACATGTAACTGTGAGTTCTCATTTAGTAATGTAGTTCGGGTCCTGGCCCTTTCCAGGAAGTCATCGACGCCTCAAGGAGGCATCCTTCATTTGTAAGGTTAAACTGTAATATGAAGGCATGCTGGGGAGCCTGAATACCACTGCTATATATTACGTTTTCCTGTAAATTTGTACAGTGTGTGTCTGGAGATACAGCCACGTAGTCGTTCAACCCAAGATCCTGNCTGTAATATGAAGGCATGCTGGGGAGCCTGAATACCACTGCTAAATATTACGTTTTCCTGTAAATTTGTACAGTGTGTGTCTGGGGATACAGCCACGTAGTCGTTCAACCCAAGATCCTGAGAACAGTGCCTTCGTGCTCACCCAGTGAGCTTGCACCCATTCTATTCGAAATAGGAATATTGTGTAATATTCTGATTTTTCTTAACATAGTCGCCAGACGACGTCCGCATTACTATCCCCGACTGTTCAGGTAATGTTAAATGCTTTGCCCAACTAGGTGTGGCAAAAATAATGTGTAACTAACACATCTCTGCAAATCCGGAGAAAAAATTACAGTCGGACTTAAAATTCGCTATTTGTGCTGCTGGACCAGGAAAAACGTGGTCAGCGCCGCTATTTTGTGGCGTAGGTCAGGCCCGCGACGGACAATTGTCTCTGATGTCACAGCTGACCGGTCATCAAGCATACACAACCTCGGGCGAATACGCCGCGGTAAACAACCTGACCGGTCGATACGCTCCACATGCTCGAGGAGCCCGCGAACGGTAAAGGCCGCTGCCTTCTGTGAAGATGGTCCGAGATTACAAGTAAGGGCCGGGCTACAGCGTTGCATCGACCGCATGTTCCGCGTGCGACCGCGTCGTGTGATATACAAAAGACTGCTGAGAAATGGAGTACAATCCAACTGTACCATCCATCTGTCAAAAGTGTGATCAGTGCGGAAAACTCCGAACACTCGATCGAAGGGATCGAGTGTTCGGAGTTTTCATATGAGCAGGTATATTCAGGTGCTCGCCGACCGAATATGATGCATACTTTCTGCCTCCACTTGCTTCCACAGCGGTCGCCTACCGTTGTGCGCGATCCACATGTGCCGGGGTTGGCACAGTTTCCGTGCACTGTGCTACATGCCAACGCGTAATACATATGAGTTGCTTATACCACACAAAATTGATTACCCTGCGGCACCATCAGTTCTAGTGCTTACAATGCATGGAACAGTGGACAACATGCCAGCCAGAGCTCCCAGAGAACGACCTTCGGCCTGCAACCGGTGAGTATCCAAACAACAACGAGGGTTCAATGTGTCGGGCAGAATATTGTGTGAACCCCGAAAAGACGTGCATAAACTGCAAAGAGTGTAACGCGAGTTTTCACCCCACATGTGTGTGCGCGGGGGAAGGGCAGGTAGTCCGCGAGGGAACACTGTTTCCACAACAGTGTCCACAAAAGAACACAGCTCAATATAGGACCATACAGGAACCCACACAAATAGAAAGGGAAATTGATGAGTTCACCCAACTGTGCAGAGATTACATAACCAACAAACACAGCAAATGGAACTCGTGCCACTCATACCCGCATGGCAGGGAATTATAGGAGCAGGCGGGAAACAGTTCGAAACACCAGAGCCTTTAGCCCCCGAGTACATCACAAGCCTAACCGGGTGGAATTACGGACACCTGCCAAATTTCAGACATTCCCAAACTTTTCCGTCCAGACAGCTGAGGATGCACACATGTTCCTCAAAGAGTGCACTGCCCGATTACAACAGTACAGGGTTAGCGAGGAAGAGTGGGCGAGTGTCATCGGGAACCAACTAATCGGGGAAGCGAAAGTATTTTGGGGTCAGCCACAGAATACAACGTGTCCTGGGGACAATTCGTACGCCAATTTATGGCCAGATACGTGAACATATATACCACGTTAAAACAACAGTTCACCCTGTTTACCGAGGAACAAGGTGGCACCGAAGACCTGGACATATTCGTAAGCCGAAAGTTAAGTTTAGCCGACAGACGTTATCCACATGTCCCAGAAGAAAACGTGCTCTAAACGATCGTAGAAACAGTGAGACACGAATACCGACTGGCCTTACGGCCCATGGTTTTCAATGGAACACGACACTTCCTAAGAACAGCCGTGAGTGTAGCACGAGACACGGAGAAGCGCAGGATAGAAAATTTTAATGTGTGCAGTAAAGGAGGGTGGACAGATGCGCGGAGCAATACTGTGGACACCCGGATGTCCGAAAGGAAGAGTGGCATAAGGGACAATCCCAAAATTCAGGTGGTCAATAGTGGGAAGAGTCCACCAAACCTGCCTCGCTGCCGCTTATAAAAAGGACGAACAATACCACTGGCACAAAATGTGCCCGAACTGGGCGAGTGAACTGCAGGGAAACGACAAAGCGGAGTAGGGCAAATTGGGGCCTCCCTCTCCGCCATTGTCACGAGCGGAACTCCCGAAACTACCAATAAAAACATATGCACCATTACCTAGGCCAGGTTAGCTCCTCCAGTGATCAGCTGATCAGAATACCCATATGCTTGGATGAGTGGAATATCGTCGCCTTAATCGATACGGCCGAGTCGCATAACTTCGCGCGGGCGGAGTTAATAGGCCAACAGCTGATCACCAGGGACAAACAAATAGTACAATTAGCCGCATTGAACGGGACCAGCGAATTTTTGGGCGAAGTCCAAGTAGAAATACATATTCGTAATTGATCTATGGACATCATCGCCCTCGTCTCTGACGAGATGCGAGAGGTCGTGATTCTAGGGGTGCCGTGGCTTAGACAACACAACGTCATTATTTAATTCGCCATGGACAGCATTCACTTCGGTTTGACCGAGCAGTAACGATTCATACTTCCGAAAAGTAACACAGGAAAAATTATCAACGTGAACTAAAACAGTGATCTTGGCAAACGAGGAATGTGAATTACTAGTTTCAGACCTGTTTTAATTAACGCTTAAATACTTGCCATGCAGGCAAAAACAGGATGTTGCAGCCCATTGCAGGACGATTGGATAAATCGCCTAACTCTTCAGTATTATAAATCAGTTATCGAAGATCCATAGACAAGAGAAGAAGAGGGCTAGACTGAAGATCTCGTCTGATTTTGATGATATAAATTAAGGAGATCCAAGGAATATAATGAGGGTCACCTGTTTTATTCTAAAAAAATTATTTCGATATCCTATATGCACAATGGTAGTTATCCTTCGGCTATTAGCCGCCTATAGTTGTGTGAAGACCGAATACTACATGAGTGAACCAATCAGAATAACGTTTCTCCGATACTGACTGTCCGTGATTCGCCTGCAGACAGATAAGATGCATGACAATTCAAATGATCCACTTACGAAAGAGGGTCTGATCTAAAGTGTTTTGGAAAAAAAACTTGTCCTAAAATCTTTTCGCAAAAAAATACAGGTGCCCCTAAATATAATTTAAGATTATACGAACATTTTTAAAGATGTATTAAGAACATCTGTTTGTGAATAGTGATAATTCTGTTAGAAATGTATATCTGTTTTATTTGAGCATATGAATGTTTTATTAATGAAATCGGTATTGTAATATATTTAGTTCTGTTACACAAGTATATTTGTTTTCTTTTAACATACATCTGTTTTATTCAGGAAATGTGTATAGTCGGTTCACGACTGGAAGAGACTTTCTTGAAGCCCTGCTAAAGATTTACTTTCAAGCCCATTTCGTATCCTTGCACCAAAAGTAAACAAACATTGCCATGTGACAGTCACATGGCAAGGTTTATATGCAATGTCTACATTCAACTGTGTGTGTACATGTGTTCGTACATACACGTACCCATTATAAAAGTCATCTAATTTATATATTATTAATGGATATTCCACAAGCGTAAACTTTTTAATCTTGAGAATTTCACACAAAAGAATATGCGATGCCAGCGAAAAAACATTTCATTCTATAAACCCAAAATGCGAGTATTTTGATGAATCGATAGTTGTTGTCTATTTACAATCGATAGTTAGTGACTTTCGATAAATTCCCTTACATCGAAGGCTTGATCATCAGTATTGATCGAAATTGCTATAGACGTTAAAATGGCGTGGTGGTTGAATCGGATTTTTCGCGCAATTGTAAAACGTCATTTAAAAATGATTGTGACGGTTTTACGACAGGATGGCAAAGTTTGCGAGTGAAGGATTCTACGTCTTCGACAATGTTAAAACAATTCTTATGGGCAAATACTGCAACGTTAGAATAAAGTGGCAAAGGAAAGACACGTGCACGAAAAACACAAAAACAAAAGAAATTAGAACTGAAAGTGAGCACAAATAAAATCATACATTATTAAAAACAAAATAATAAAGATCGGATATTAGTAAAACAATGCAGATAAATGAATTATTACAGGTTAAACGAGATAATCGCACAAATTCTCTGGCACATGTGTCAACAACACAAGGACTACGAAGATTAGTAAACAAACGGCCGCGTTACTTTAACCTTGAGCGTAATCATGTGGCTATGCAGGAAACGTTGAAATCCAAATATGTTAGCATCACGTCATTAATAATTGGCATAATAAGATACAATTCTTTTCGACACCCATTTGTAAGCGATAAATTAACAATTACGTTAAAAGTTTGGAACTATTTCCTCTCTTTGTGCTGGCAACCTTACGGCATAACTGTATCCGCGCTCGCCGCTGTTTGTAATGTTATATGCATGTCACTAACAGCTAGGGTGTTTTTTCAAAGGTTGATTTTCAAAAGTTTCTTCCAGTCGTGAACTGACTATATTGTAAAATATAGATAGTTCTGTGACATACACATATTTCCGTTGTTTGAACATAAGCATGTCCTTTATTTTTATTATATCTTCTCTCACTCTCCTAGAGAAACAGTGAGGGTCCTTCCAGTTGCAAAATAGGACAAGTCCGTAAAAAGGTTGCAGAATAGGACACGTCCATATTAATTGTACAGAACAGGTAAAACCTACGTTGTATATAAATTAGTTCACTACATTACAGATTACTTTATTTTTAAAAAGATAGTTGTTTAGTTATTTAGAAAATATCGAATGTCAGAGGTTTTTGGTATTTCCTGAATATTTTGATATCTTTGTCACCTGTCCCCGTTTGCAAATTGATGACAGAAATGAAAGTGTAAAGGGCATGCAGTTGTACCTGTGGTGGATGGGTGCAGAGAGCCATCAGTGGACAGTAGAGCAGCAGCAAGGCACCCAGACCGCGCATCAGCCAGGGGAACCCAAGTGTGCGCACCAGCTGTCCACCAGCCAGCGGTCCTGCAACAGCACATACTCACAACTATCAACTTCTCTTCACAGCCTACCTTACCCACTCCAGCCTGCATCAGCCAGGGGAATCCAAGTGAAGGCACCAGATGTCCACCAGTCACTGAATACTTTTATTCGTGCCCACAAGAGAGCAAAAATATACTTATTTTCAAATATCAGCTTAGTGATGACTTAGGTGAGGAGCAAACTCACATGGTTTACCCAGTGTTCCCTCCACATTTCTACAGTATGCTAGCAAGTTGTTGTACTGTATGGTGATAGTGACAGACCTACCTAGGCAGTAGGCGAGGCTGACAGCTGTCTGCTGCAGTGCGTACACATCACCATAGTGTGCACCATAGCGACAGTCGACCAGGCCAGCTAGCAGGGGCACGAGGGCTGCATCCACCACACCTATACCCAGGCCGAGCATGAAGTGAGGTATTACCAGCTGTGACACCGCCCTCGCACTGGGGATCTGCAACACACACACATAACGAAGAATTATTTTCTAGAAAATATAGCTTGCAGAGACACGTTAAAACACGCGAAGCCGTAGGACCTTCACCTGCCAAACTGCGATCATCTTTACTCTTGGTGTTATAGGAAGTTAACAAGTGCACTTAGGCAAAGGACACTGAATACATTGTAATTCAAAGGCGTATGTCGCTCAGAATGAGGATGGTTCGTTGACAGATATTAGTATATTTTTGGCTTACATGAGATCAGGGCTCGTTAAAATTTAGTATGTGGCTCGAATTTGATATTGCGAAACCAAATCCAGTCGAGGAAGGTATCGGACTAAACAGCATTCAAAACTGAGAATGTGCCCATGTATGATTCCGATCAAATCGAAAATGTCATAAAATCATGTACAGGAGAAATATGCGGACAGGAAGAAATGCACAAAATGTGTGGTTTGCGCCTGAGTCAGCTTCAAATAGGCCACTGGCCTTGCCCCTCTCTTGATAAAACTTAGTAAAATTATTAGTTTCATTTTCTGCATTGGAAATTACATCATTTGCAATTCGCATTGTTATCCTCTGGGAACATGAGTTTGATGAAAACAAACTCAAATTAGTAAATGGTTCTAGCTAACATTCATTCTGATCGGTTACTTTGATAAAGCAATTATAACGTTTAGATGTGTTTACTTTTCTGTTATTATAACTAGCTTCATTGTTTTATACCTTACATGTCGTTTGATTCTAGAGGATAAGCCAACGTGATGCGCTAAATGTTTTGTAGTCTTCAACCTCAGAAACCACTTTATCATTTAACTCATCCGTAACACCTACAATAATCCATTCAACATGTTGTTGAAGTTGTTCTTCGAGTCTTCAAAGTCGGAGAACATGTTATTGAGTTTCTATTTATAACTGCAGTCATAATAACTTCCATTTCAGAACAACCACAATTTTTGCAGCCATTTCCTCAAACAATCTTTCCACTGGTAACTGAGGGGAAGACTCCTTCAGGTTAGAATACATTATTCAAAAATGCAATATCTGATGTATTTGTTGGGTTAAGGTCTTTGAGGCATGGTTTGAAGTTTCTCTCTTTGTTAAAAGGAATAGCCGTATGTGAAAGACTGCATTTCAAATGTTATGTCTTTTTTAATGGATCGCTTGTGTTTTAGGCAGTAATTGTAAAAGTTTTGTTGCATAAAAGTACATATCAAAATTATCGACTAATGTAATTTATAAATTGGTTTAGCTTACATGTAAATGTCAATAATAAGTCGTAAAAATATGGATAACAAAGAGTTTTAATTAAATATATTTGTATATTTGTTAGGTTTAGTTTTGATAGCCCTATAGTTATTACATACAATTAAATTTATAACTTTTTATTTTTTTTAATTTATTTACTCTTTTAATTTTTTTAATTATTGTATAAGCGATATTAGTTTGTGAGTTTTAACATCTCGTACTTAACTATTTTTTTTAAATGTCTGTGCTTTCAACAGAATAAGCGACAAAAGAGCGATCAACGAAGTAAAATTTTGTGTTGTTATAAATGGTTTTTGCTTTCCTGTAAAAAAAATTTGTGGCTTTTTTTTTAGGACATTACAGATGTGTAAATTATGGTCGATACTAGTGTTAAATGCACAATGTTTTTCTTGTCTCGATAGATTTGACATGAACCACACGTCCACGAGCTCCTTGTGACCACTCTGACCGCCACAGTCACTACAACTACACCAGCTACACCGAGCCACACCAACAACATCAAGCCCATAGTGCGTAGTGCAGGTCGATAAGAATGGAACTTGCACCTTCTTGCCGACAAGGATTGCATAACTCAAGAGACCGACCTACTCATTTATTACAAGAGGTAACTCTTTTAATAAATAAGTAGGCCATTCGAAATTGCGTTCATCCCAAAGCCACAGCCATTAGGCGCACTGGCAATTGGTCATTATGTCGTTGCAGCTCGCACCACGATGTACGGCGCAACACACCACCAAATGGCGTTAAACTAATTTGTAGGCCGAAGGTGAAGTGAAGAACCCCAAAGTGTCACCAGTAGTGTGCAGCATTTTTCCAAACACATTTAACACCATCACTGCATTTACAGCTAAAGTCAGAGGTGTGTTTTATTGTGTTAACAGCAATCAAGCATGGCATTCCACACTCCTTTGCCCAGGTGGACTCATCCATTCCTTCAGGAGACAGTCACCTGGCAACACTGTAGCCAGTGAAATTCAGACATGTCACAGGTAGTGAAATTCAGACACTTTTTACGAGAAATGTAATATTGTATTTAATGGGTATTAATAAAAGGTCAATTATATTTTCAAAAGGGGAGATTACCTATAAAGGCCTCCATCCTCGTAACATATCATTTAGTGTGGTGACATGCCCTGTCAACTTCACAACTTCAATCTTAATAGACATTTGTTAATAAACGGGGGTGTCACCAATGTGTTCATCTAATTTATACAATTTTTCACCATTGCAATCATATCACACAGTGTTCATGTTATGTTTCATCATTCACCGTTTGACTTCGGTTCTCGTCACTCGTGACGAAAACCGAGGTCACTCGGCCAGTTCACCTCAGCACTTGGNTGACTTCGGTTCTCGTCACTCGTGACGAAAACCGAGGTCACTCGGCCAGTTCACCTCAGCACTTGGACCAGTCTGGCAGCATTGGTCGCCCGCTCCGCGAGCCCCCTCGGTACCATAATTTAGGCTGTAANCATCTAATTTATACAATTTTTCACCATTGCAATCATATCACACAGTGTTCATGTTATGTTTCATCATTCACCGTTTTACTTCGGTTCTCGTCACTCGTGACGAAAACCGAGGTCACTCGGCCAGTTCACGTCAGCACTTGGACCAGTCTGGCAGCATTGGTCGCCCGCTCCGCGAGCCCCCTCGGTACCATAATTTAGGCTGTAATCACTTCACTGCAATATAAAATTAATTAACCAGAACATTAATTTTATTTCTTCTAAGTACCAAGGGGAGAGCCACCAGCCCTCTCACCAGACAGCTTAACCATATCGCATATCAACATAATACCACGTTTATTTCAAGCTTAGGTCACCAGCAGGCCATAAGTGCTGGGTCCATTTTCATGCATTATTTACCTGTAAGCAAGCACAGTGAATAAACCGCTTTACGAAGTTAAATATGCATCTATTAAATGTAGGTTACTACACCCTTTGTAGCATCACCCACAATTTTATAGTTTATTTCAGGCATACGAGACAGCCTACAGTCTCGTCATAAGGTAAATATAGTGCAACAGTAAGTACGTGACATCATCATCAACAAACCGACGGAGATATCCAGGGGCCCTTAGGCCGTCGACCGGACGACCCTCATCATTACCTTTCCACTGGGTTATGGCTCAGGGCAATTCAACACCCAACCAGTCCTGGGTAAAATCGACCACGCCAGATTATATGAGTAATATATACATAATATGGGTGATACATGAATATATAATTATGAAACATATTATACTTCATTTATTTGCTTTACTATTATTATTTTGTAAGATATAATTAAATGATTACCATGTATGTCAGCAGTCTCAGGAGCCTATATACACTGAAGATCCAAAAAACTGGTATAGGCGTGGGTATGCAAATAACAGAGGTATGGAACCAATCAGAGTAACGCGATGCGGTCGGCAGCGCTTATATAAGACAACAAGAATCTGTCCCAGTTGCTAGATCGGTTACTGCTGCTACAATGGCAGGTTATCAAGATTTAAGTGAGTTTGAACATGGTGATATAGTCGGCGCACAAGAGATGGGGCATAGCATCTCCGAGGTAGCGATAAAATTTGAATTTTCGCGTACGACCATTTCACGAGTGTACCGTGAATATCGGGAATCCGGTAAAACCTTAAATCTTCGACATCACTGCTGCCGGAAAAAGATCGTGAACGAACGGGACAAACGACGACTGACGAGAATCATTAAACGTGACAGATATGCAACCCTTTCTCAAATTGGCGCAGATTTCAATGCTTCCTTCATACCTTCAGACATTAGTCGAGTCCACGCCACGTCGTCTTGCGGCACTTCTGCGTGCTCGCGGGGGTCCTACACGATATTAGGCAGGTGTACCAGTTTTTTTGGCTCTTCAGTGTACAATATCGATAGCGGCTGAGTGAGTAGTGTTGATGGAGGATGTTGACATGGCAGGCGATGCTGCTGTAACCACTTACCGAGAAGGCAGACAGGCTGACGAGCATCATGGCGGCGACAGCAACTCGCGACTGGCCCAGGCGGTAGGCGAGGCCACCAGAACAGTTGGTGCCCAGCAGGTAGCCCACGCTGTCAGGTAGGAACACCATCCCCAGCTGCCACTGCTGCAGGACAACAGTCTGTGTCAGCATTACCTACGCACGCCTCTTCTCCTCCGGCTCATGCAACCTCACATCGCCAAGATTAACATCACCACTTATTTGCTTCTGTCTTATGCTAGCTCAGCCTATTATTAATTAACTAAATGTCAGGAATCTTATCCAGATTACACAGCTCTCATTTACCACTGCTACCATGTCATTGGATGATGCGCTATCTCTGGTGATGTGGTCATCACTGAAAATAAGAGTCGTTCGTAAGCGTTAAATAGTAAAGCAAACCTCTCCTAGGAATGTATTTCGCGAAGCTAGATCGTCATGAAGGATGTTAGCCAAAATATTTCATGAGTTGTCACTAGCTCAAATCCTTATGAATTACAAATATTACTTTACTGAGTATTGCAAATATTTTTATTGCATTTTGTTTTAACTTATATTCGTCCCATTTCAAATCCACATGAATTCTTGGTGTCTTTCTAGTTTTATTTTGTTGCTTAACCTACAATTCACATACATGCATTTGCATCGCTTATGCAACTAGCATTCGCTCCTTTCAGTACCATTCCCTGAACTGGTTACTAAGTGAAAAAAAATCCTACTGCAGTTTACCATTAAGAGGAGCCTTTTTGTTCTATTCTGGCTCCCTAACATTTTAAGATCATGCTCCTATTGCAATATCAATGTTAAATATTGTATTATTCTTTGTTTCAGTAATGTTGTTTATTTATCAAATATATTATAACATTTTTGCAGAACTGTATTTTGAGTATTTATTGGTTACCAATCATTGAGCATGCTTTGATCATTCTGAGCTGCTGTTCAAAGTACCTCTGAAACAGTAAAAACTTTTAATTGTTTCAAAAATATATTACCTTTGGTTTTTCTGTATTTGTGTACCTAAAACTGGAAAGTATTATTCGTACTAAGGTAATTTAACACGTTAAACTACTGTATTTGTACTGGTAAGTTGTACCAGGAGATTATGATACTGTTGGTAGGTATGGTAGGCTGAGCACACCCTATTTCCTGCTTCTTCATTGTTCCCAAAATGGCACGAAAAAACTCAATTTTGTGCTCTGGACATTATCAATTTTTCATCCACTCTGATGTAAATTTCCTACGTGCTAGCTACTGTTCAGCCAGACATCATGATGTGGCCCTGACATCATGATGTGGCCCTGACATCATGATGTGGCCCTGACATCCTTTGGTGTCGGCAAGTGTGCTCCTGACTTCTCGGTAGAGCAGGAAGGAAAGTCCAACCAATACCTTTTTCTGCAAATGTGCATGAAATCACATGCATCGGAACATCACATATATTTCGTAATTATGTGATCCTACTAGTTTTAATTTTGAACTGTTAGGAAACATTGCTAACATTGGCGCCATGCCATTTAATATTTTATAAGTAAAATGTTTGTCATGCTATGGGATTCCAGCATATTCAACTCCAAAATTTAATTTCACAACATCAGAGAGCATACTATTTTTTTTTACTGGCATATTTAAGCGATGTAACAAAATTATATTCTCAACTTCATAATACTCAACATAAATAGGAAAATGTTAAACTCATGTAAAATTTTTGTTTTACACCTATTAAAATAGTGAACTAGGAACTTGTATTTTCTTTCGTACAGCAGTCATTCGAAAAATTATCTTAATGTGAAAGCACTCTCACATAAAACCTCTTGGTTAAAAATAGTTTTTTTTTTTAACATCAGAATATTTGTTTTGGAGGTAGACTTTTTTTGGTATATTTTTGAATGCGAAGATGTTTGATAAGAAGTGTTTTACTCTTGCTCGCCCTCTGGGTTTAACTGTTGTGCGGGTAATATTCGGCACAACCAATGATCCAAGTCCGGAGCTTCCACCCTCTGTGCTTTTCGCGAGTAGGCAGTCTCTGGGTTAGCGGCCTTCTAAATACTGGCACCAATAGTTTTTGGAGGTTTGGATGGAGTATATAATTCTCGTTTTGAGGTGGTCAATGTTGATATTCTCGGACTAGGAACGAACGCTTGTTGAATCCGTTGCACATTCTCTTCTGACACACGCGGCCGCCCGGAACTTTTGCCTTTGCAAAGGCACCCTGTGTCACAGAACTGGAGAAACCAACGTTAGATACTACACTTATCGGGAGGACGACATCCGTATTTGCAACGGAATTCACGTTGAATGGTCGTAACCGATTAACATTTAGCAAACTGAATAACACAGAACGCCTTCTGTTGTTTCGTTGCCATCGTGATGCGGACTAACACACAACACGCGCTCATAGTGCGACGACAGACGCTCCCAGTGTCATCTCTCGGCACAAAAAAGAAACATCAGACCGTCTCCTTCACATTGACATGTCAAATACAGGCTCGCTACCCCCTCACCACCTCAAACCGAGAGTTACATACGCCATCCAAATCGTAACACCGGACATGCTGACAAGAGCGTGGAACGAGTTTGATTATCGCGTAGATTTCGTTCACATTAGTCGGTCACATTGAACATTTATGAATGTATGGTAAACCAAATTCACGGTTCCACAGTTCATTTGATTGGTAAATCAAAGTTGTAGGTTGTTTGATTTTGGTATTATAGACCTTCAAAGTTGGGGTATTCTTTTGTACTCATTCTGTATAGCAGCCGAGAGGATTTTCCATGCCGACCATCCGACTTACGAACTCAGCTCCCCACATAGCTGGGATATGCTAGGTGGCACTCACGAGTTCAGTTAGCGATGTTATATTCTCCAGTCTCCCTTTGGCACAGCACTGGTCGTTTACCCATCGCTTTTCCAGCCAGCGATACTGTGGCGATGGCGACAATGTTGTACGCAGGAATAGTAAGTAGGCTGGCAGCAGGCTTGCATGGGCAGGCGGACTGACCTGCAGCTGGATGTTGTCCATGAGCCAGATGGGAAGGCACGGTTCCAGCACGGCCATGGCGGAGGTGGACAACCAAATGGCTCCAGCCACTGCCAGCACAGCTCCATCTTTCAGCAGGCTGGAGAGCCCCACTGCCACCACTGTGTGCTGTAACAGTAGTACACTCCTGCATACGTGTCATTCCAACTCCTTACTCTCAACACTACCACAGCCATACCCTGCAACACTGACCCCGGTGCGCATGCTACAATCTGCTGTCCTCAGGCCACGAAGCAAGTTAATCCAGCTCCTGACCACACAACGAAACCACAGTTAAAACTAGTATTTTTAACACCCCCAATCGCCTTCACAAAGAGTCTTGCATACTTAAAAAAAATTCTAACTTCATTTATATGATAAGTTGAGAAATTTGGTTTGGTTTACTATTGCACCATTTTAAACTGTGGCAATACTGGCAGCTGGTAATTACAGATAGTTACGTAGGGAATAAAGTTCTGACTCACTCACACTCTGTATAGGAGCAGTATATCAGGTTACTGCGGTCACAAGTACATACGCTAATGTGGGCTTACATACGAAGGTATACAAGCAATATTTCCTACTAGAAAACACTGTCAGCACCTTCACCATACCAGGCTGCCAGGTTTTAAATTGTGTGTAACACTGCATATATCCATGCAATTGATGGTAAAACAATGCACTCAAGGTGGTGACTTTCACCTGTACAATCTTCCCCGAATATATAGCCCATTTGCTTTAGTGATTTTAACTTTTTTGTATCATTTTTACTAGTACTTATGCCAAGTTTCGTGTATTTCGCCATCTCCTATCTCGGGTGTAGTTCTTTGTATGGCCATGAGTAAATTCCTAACTCAGCCATAGGTACATAGAGAATGATGATGACAATTATCTGGCTAAAGAAAAATTGTTACGCTATCCAGGCATTTGGCTCATATTGTTAAAAATCGACATTGTACATGGATGGAAGGATGTCTTCCAGCGAAACAGGAAACCGTGCAAGTTTACAGCTAAAGCTTGAAAGAAGGGTAGGCAAATTTTGAGATATATGACACAGTACATGGCTCAGAGACTTGCCAAACTAGAGCGAAAAAAACTAAACTCACAATCAGGTAACTGACGTTAATTGCTGCTGCTACTTTGGCCTGAAGATGGAGGCTACGATGTCTTCCGAAACGTCGGAGAAAATACGACAGTGATGTGGCTACAACCCAGAAGCTAAGAACATACTGCCCTAGCTTCGCCTGTAGTTCGGACGAGACACAACAGGCCTCGAGCTACCTGACACACATTACAAGCACTTTATAAATAGCATTTGATATTATGTCAAACTGTTGTAGAGCAAACGATATCACAGCCGGGGATGAAGTGAAATGAAGAATTGTAAACTGAGGGACGTGAGACAGCGGAAAGCAATATGTGCTCTAAGTTGGGACACACCAGTTTGCTTATCTGTTTTATATTTGAGACAGTGTTGTCTCGTAGAGTGGGCTGTACACCTGCGTGTCCACAAATGGGAACTCGTTTGTTGATACTACCGAGATCAAACCCGTAACTCTTTAATGAGAGGCCTTTTTATTTAAGGATATAATAAAGATTTGTAAAAACTTTATCTTCATTGAAATAAACTTTAGTTTTTAAGAGCATTCGTAACAGCTATTTATTAAATAACTTCAAAATATATTTTTAAAATTTTTTCGAAATGTTTTATTTTGAGGTAATACCGCAGTTAACGATGCCAAGGTAGACATCACACACACTCCACATGGCTGACACACAACTTGTACATAACCTAGTTACATTTTCGACCCTGTATGGTCTAGGACCTGTTCGTAGGACTATTTAAATTACCTTGGTTTCTCAATCTTACTATTATCACTGAAGAAGAAATATTTTTGGTTCAGTGCTCATAAGATAAAATATGTTACATTTCATTTTAAATATATTTCTTAGATATGAAATTATAAGTTTACCTTATGGTCGCTCTTCAAACCGAACAACGTGAGTTGCATAACTGAAATCATAGAACACATTTTATATTTAGAAGAATAAAAATTATACTTTTATGAGGGATAGTCAGGAAATTGCCTCAATGAAAATTGCCTAAATATGGTGACCAAAGTCTTCTAAACATTCACTTGCGCTTGAGGAATACTGGATTTGAGTGAACCTGCCATTTTAAAACGAAATTTAGACAATATTTACTCAAATCGAGATTTCAAATGTTCCCGATATTTAGAAGTATGTGCATCAGTTTATGTTAAAATGAGATATGACCAATTGCTCACTGGATTTTAAACTAACAGCACTTGTACATTTATAACTCGTAAATAATTGCACATCTTTAGTGATGAACTCATGATATAACTTTACTCTCTTTATCACTTTACAGTAAACACGTGTATGTAAAACTCTTTGCTGTAGCTCTTCAACCAATACAGTTGAAGAAATGTTTTCCGTTCTGTTTTGAGTCCCAAAATACGAGAAACCGGAAGAAAGTACGTAAAACTGAATGTAAATAAAAGCGCACATTGTCAAAACTTCAGCAATACTTGATTTCAGGAAGTGTCGGTTCTCATTTTTCTATTGGCACCACTATTGCACAGACAAAACAAGAAAATTCAATTTTTAAAGAAAATAAAAGTTCATTCTATTTACTAGTCATTATGAAATTTTAAATTGTTATAAACACCAGTTTTATGGTTGTAAACTTGTAAACACTCTGTTAATGGATTGCAAGTTAACACTTTTCCATTGGTCAAGACTCTGTTCGGATAAAGTTTTTAATATCGATATTTATCAAGCGTCTGTAACCGAAAACCTACACAATCGTATGTATAAATGTATGTACATATTAAAAAAAATTATTGCACAGAAGGTTTCATCTCAGGGGCATGTACACTGAAGAGCCAAAAAAACTGGTATAGGTGTGCGTATGCAAATAACAGAGGTATGGAACCAATCAAAGTAACGCGATGCGGTCGGCAGCTAGATCGGTTACTACTGCTACAATGACAGGTTATCAAGATTTAAGTGAGTTTGAACGTGGTGTTATAGCCGGTGCACGAGAGATGGGACATAGTATCTCCGAGGTAGCGATAAAATGTGGATTTTCGCGTACGACCATTTCACGAGTGTACCGTGAATATCGGGAATCCGGTAAAACATCACATCTTCGACATCGCTGCGGCCGGAAAAAGATCGTGAAAGAACGGGACAAACGACGACTGACGAGAATCATTAAACGTGACAGACGTGCAACCCTTTCTCAAATTGGCGCAGATTGGATTTGTGGACTGCCCTGCAGGATTCATGGTGTGAATTNGGTGCGGCCAGAAAAATATTTTGAACGAACGGGACAAACGACGACTGACGAGAATCATTAAACGTGACAGACGTGCAACCCTTTCTCAAATTGGCGCAGATTTCAATGCCTCCTGCATTCCTTCAGACATTGGTCGAGTCCATGCCACGTCGTCTTGCGGCACTTCTGCGTGATCTAGGGGGCCTTACACGATATTAGGCTGGTTTACCAGTTTTTTTTGGCTCTTCAGTGTACGTGCGTACAGGCACAGGACATGGTAGTATGCACACAGAAAACATCAAAGTAAGGTACGTGTACACTATATGGCCTAGTACTCAATATGGCGTCCTGACTAGTTCTCGGTAATGTCGCCATTACAATGAAAGGTGGTCAAACTAGCAGTTTCGAGAAGTAAAAAGCACGTCTCTTTTACCAGTTGCGCAGTATCTGTGAGCTGTTGGAGAAAAGGGCGAATGTGTTTATCAGTTGCGCCGCATTTGTGTGTTACTATTTCCGACTAGTATGTTTCTTATAGTAATAATTGGTTAATAAAATGACTAAAATAGATCACTTGCTTATTTAATAGTGTATAATGCCTAGTTTAAATTAGCGCTGGGATAAACTGAATACAAAATAATTGCAGCGAGTTTTAACGTAAAATTTCTCCCTAGCAATTAGGCATCAATATGGCCTATGCAGGCCGTATTTGAGTACACATCAGATATAAGCACAAGCACCAACCTTCCACCTTCTCACCATAAGAGAAAAGGATTATAAATTAAAATTGATATTTTATTGCAATGTATTCCTTTTTCTAAACTTAAAAAAAAAAAATGTCAGTTTTCCTACACATTGCCTAGTTTACGAGATATTTTGTTTCACAAATGAACAGCCTGTTTCTTTTGTAATCATGTGTGATTATCCTTAGTGTCTCTCATTCTGGTATCTCATTTTCAGAAATGACAACAGAGTGAAGTGGAGATATTTTGGCGGGTCATAACATCATGATTTTGAGAGTTGGTGAGGGTGAAGTGAGGTCAGTATGTAGCAGCGTCCGAATGCAAAGACGGAGGACATGGGAGCGCCCCGAGAAAACTGGCCCACCAGAGGCATCGTCCAGCACGATCCCCAAATGCGAAAATCTGGGAGCGACCCCGCTGGGAATCGAAGCGAGTTCACCTAGGTGGGAGGCGAGCAGTCTAACCACTAAATTATCGCGGCCCCTACCGCAGTTAGCATCATCGAAGTTATACTCATCACAGTAGAACCAAAGACAAAATTGCAAGCAGTTTCCTAGAGAAAATCTGCCAAAAACAGCAAAATTACTGTCCTGAAGAAAGCATTGTTTGTGACAAATTAAAATATGTCTGTAAGTAAGCCAACAATGAAATCTCGAGTCCTACCATGCTAACTTACAAAGAAGAAGGCAAAGTTGACAACAACCAAAACACATCCTTGGATTGTAGGGTGTGCAATAGAACATCAGTGATGGACATGCTTTTGCGCTTCAGTGATCGACAATATATACATGAAGATTATGTAGGATTGGCGAAAGACGACAAAGAATACTTTCTTTATCCATACAGTAACAATTTAGACTTATAAAAAATTATTTCTTTCATTGATTATATGCTAACTGTACTTAGACCATATTGGGTACACTGTGTACCCAATATGCCCAGTATGCACTGGTTATAAAATGTTTTGTTGTGTGTGTTCCCTATCGTCTTGCTATTCTGGCAATCTAAATGTTATAATGTTTATGTCATTTCTTTTTCGAGTCCAGTTGTTACAAGGCAGTTATTTGCAACCTTAGCTATGCCATATAGGGTACACTTACCNTCATTTCTTTTTCGAGTCCAGTTGTTACAAGGCAGTTATTTGCAACCTTAGCTATGCCATATAGGGTACACTTACCTTATTGTACCACACCAAACATGTATTGCAGGAGACCAGCACTTGCAGCATGCACTTAGTATGGTGTTGGACCATCCGTAGCATGGATACAGGTGGCAATACGGTCTGGCATCGAGGCATACAGAATTCGGATGTTATCCTGACGAAAATCNCCGTAGCATGGATACAGGTGGCAATACGGTCTGGCATCGAGGCATACAGAATTCGGATGTTATCCTGACGAAAATCCTGCACACAAATGGTGCAACTGACTTTCCAAATTCGCCATAGTTGCTGCTAGCCGATGTTTGAGTTCAATCTGATCCCAAACAGTCTACATGAATACAAGTTCTGGGGACCACATTGGCCAAGGAAACAAGTTGACGTCATGAAGACAGGCCAGGGATTCCCGTGCTGTGAGAGACTGGGCATTGTCCTGCTAGGAAATGGGACTGTCCAGCTGCATCAGGAAAGGTAATGCTCATGGTCTCACCAGTGGGGTGCGGAAATGGTATGAAATGGCCCTCGACCCCACGATACCACTCGCTGGGGCTGTGTGCAGCTCTAAATTATGTGTAGATCACAGTGCTGGTCACGACATCTCGAGACTCGAATTCGGCATTCGTGTGTATTTATACAGAACCATGATTCGTCGCCGAACACCACTCGTCTCCAATCCTCAAGTTTCCAAGTTATCCGTTTCCAGGAGAAGGTCGCACATGCTCGGCGATGCTCAGGTCGCAATGGTAGATGTCGTAAGAGATGCTATGCCGATGGATCCTGCTCTGCTAGCTTCCTGGATATGATACTGGTGGAAACAGGCATATCCCCAGTTGTTGTGACATGTCCATGGATGGCGTACAGCGATGCTCATCGAGGGCTTACAGCCTGTCGCACGATGAAACGATCCTCCCTGCTGGGGGTCTGTCGGAGTTGACCCAAGCCTTTCCGATGGGTGTGTGTACCTTCCTGTTCCTATTATATCCAATACCGTCTCACAGTGTATGCAGAACAGTTCAAGTGGCGAACAATGCGCCGAAACATCCAACTTGCCNAAGTGGCGAGCAATGCGCCGAAACATCCAACTTGCCTCTCGGACGCCGATGATGCATCGTCTCTCAAACTCATAAAGCTGGGCAAATGCTTGTCGAATGCGCCACCAGGGCATGCTGCATGTTTACTGTACTTGGCTCTGAGACCCATACTGCTATTGACGCCTTATTCGATGTCTTGCAGCACTGAATGATGGAGGGGATACCCTAGTGACACATCTGTGTAAGTAAACCACATTAAATGCAAATGGGACACATGTTGGCCTATGACGATGCTGTGTGGCAACCTTAGCTGTTCTCGCGCGATTCGTTCATGGTGATCAATTGTTTTTCTATAAATATGTTAATTTTGACGAAGCAGCACTTTCAGCTAGTAGATTAATATACTGTGGTCTGTCTATACAATAATGTAAAACAGGACATGGTTATGTTTAATTAAAACAAAACTTTCGATATGTGGTGAAATCACTGGATAGATAGAGCTTTGCCTCTCGTGAACTTGTTCAGTAGACGACTATGTATGCGAAGCCCCAATTGCTTGTACACACACTCCGTTGGTGACATAATGAGTCAGTTGAGTTACGTGACTTCGATTAGGGAATAATTTTAGGGCTCTATAAATGTTGGCTTCTTATCACTGAGATTTGCCAGCTTTTAAATGTTGCTGGGTGTACAGTAAGCGATGCAATTTTAAGTGGAAATGGTGAGAAATCCTGACAATAAGCTCACTTATCAGTAATGGCAAACTCTGAAGTGCGTTACGTAGACCAATCGTCAAACGGCTGCACCAGTGATCACAAAGGACTACATCGCAAGTCATATGCAGAGTCCAGGTATAGGGCTCTCCCTGGAATGTTCGCTAACACTCGGTTTCACGGTCATGAAGATGCCAGGAAGCCACCACTATAATATACCTATGCCCTATGTCGTTTGGAGTGGTACAAACAATGCCGTCATTAGACTTTAAAGTAGCAGAAGATGTTGTTCACTGATGTAACACTGCACATGGTTTAGTGACTGAATGGATGTGTTGAGACATGGCATGTGCCTGGTGAATTGTACTGCCTGAGTGTGTTGCATCAACAGTGACATTTTATGGGTGTAATTTAATGTTCTGGCGCAGTTTATTTTGACTTCAGGTTTGGACCATTGGCTGTAATCGATGGATTGATGAATTTTGGCATGTACGAGTACATTCTGGTCAATAATAATCTTCCAAAACCTTGGTCTCAATTTAAAATAGGCTATTGTTCTTGTATCAATATGATATTTCTCCTGTCCATAAAGACAGTCCATTAGCATCGTGGTTTGAAGACAGCCAAGTAGTACAGTTCAACTGGCCTGCCCAAATTGCCAACTTGAACCAAATAGAATTGATTTTGAATGAGCTGGAGCACCAATTACATGCCAAACCCACTCCATGAACGAACATCATTTATACATAATTCTACAGGAAGACTGAATGAATCTGCCAGCTGTATGACAGAACTTATTGGAGAACAAAGCCATTAGTATTAATGACTTTACAAATAAGAAACAAATATGATTACACAAAGTTAAAGTGATTTTTATTGCCTCCCGAACAAATTCATTATGCAGTTAAACTTAAAAACGAAAACCTTTTTTATTAACATCAAAGACACAAAAATTGAAATTTCACTTTCAACAAAGACAAATCCAAATAATAAACGTTAAATACTATGTGGTGGCACACTCAAGATGGGTTAATACCACCAAGCGATGAGCTTGTGAGGCTAAACATGTAACTGCACATCACACCTCAAGCATCACATGAGTGAAGGATACATGGTGGAGGAGCAGGGGGATGCAATTGTCGAGCAAACAGGAGTACCTACAGGCATCACCTCAATGGCCATCAGCAATAATGTCTGCAATGTTTCCAACTTGCACATATAAGCTGGGGATGGGGATGTAACACATAACATAGTGACGGATGGCAGATTTCTGAATTTACAGCTACCCAGAACCCTGCACATATGATGTTCACAGGCACATCTCTGCAGCTTCTTCAAGTTCACTAGTTTCAACACATAAGCATATTGCCCAGTAGTGTTATCAAGGAGGATGCTCAATCATAAAGTAGCCTCTCTCTTAAGGTCCAAGTAATAAATTGCCACTAATTATTATTGCGATTTTTCAGAGTCACATGAAAATGAATTCACGTAGTCCAAAGTTAAAAGATTATACAGCGAAGAGAAAGAAGATGTAAATGTTTGAGATGTGCTCACCATACAGGATGCAATGAGCGACTCGTCATTATAGTGGCGTAGAGGGAGGCCACCGTGTGAGGAGGATGTGAGTGCAGCAGGGAGATGTGTGGCTCTCACCGAGGTGGAGTAGTGCGAGGCCGGCGACGACGAGGAAGGGGACCGCCTTGCCGACGAAGTCGTAGAGCAGGCCACCAAAGGGATAACCGAGCAGCACGCCGAGAGCAACGCTACCCAGGAGCACGCCCATGACCGAGCTGCGAGCTGCCTGGTCGGGGTACTGCTCCGCCACGAGCGACATGCCTGCACACACAACACTGCAAGTGCTACCCTCCGCTCCACACACTGCACTGCCAGTACTACTCTCCACTCCACACACCACACTGCCAGCACTACTCTCCACTCCACACACAACACTGCCAGCATTACTCTCCACTCCACACACCACACTGCCAGCACTACTCTCCACTCCACACACAACACTGCCAGCATTACTCTCCACTCCACACACCACACTGCCAGCACTACTCTCCGCTCCACACACCACACTGCCAGCACTACTCTCCACTCCACACGCCACACTGCCAGTACTACTCTCTACTAAGCACAGCACACTGCCAGCACTACTCTCTACTAAACACAGCACACTGCGAGTACTACTCTCCACTCCACATGCCACATTGCAGTGGCTCTGTTTTGTTCCTCCATTAACTGTCTCTCTACATTCAAGCTGCTGCCTTATACAGACTATGTCCCATGTATTGTATCTATCAAACGGCCACACTTATAAAGTTGTTCCTAAAATGCCAATACTTATGTGCTCATTTATAAAAAAAAAAGATTTGCAGTGTTCGTCTATTTTGGTGGTTACACTTTCCATAAGATGTTAAAATATTAAGCCATTTTTCAATAATTTGCCATCAGTATTTTTGGAGATATATAAGGCAATGTTTTCATAAGCAATAAATTAATTTTTTTTAAATTTAACTACTAAGCTCTGGGTGAACAGACATGGAGACTGGAGTTCACACGACAATATGCGTATATTGTGGGCTAAAGGCAGTGTGGTGTGGTTTTAGGGTGAACAATAGAGGCGATGTGTAAGTGGCAATATGTGAACAGGACTGCAGCTTGGAACACATCTTGGCAGCTTACAGAACAGTACAGAGTAAACATCCACAGGCACACTATAGTCTGAATCCTGGCGGATGAGACAGAAGAGTACACAGAAAGTTAACAGAAACATGTTAATACATATCAATGTCCACATACCTGGGAAACAATGTACTGCCAATTTTTAAGTTAAAGATCAGTAATGCAAAAGTGTAATCACATGGTAACAACAGTTTAAATGGCTGGTGGTTGTACACCAAGATGACCAGTTCCTTATATTCAAGACGGCAGCGGCAGCTCACAATATAACTCTGGACACTTTTATTATGTTAATCTACAGACTTAACTTAACAACTTTCCCAATTGCCACTTTCTTCAAATTTTTCCAGCTATTTTTTTATTTTTACTGGTCTACAGTTCAAGATGGTGGTCGAGTTCATTAATTTAATTTCACGTGGATATTATAGGATTTTTCTAGACTTTACATTTGTCATATAGGGTCAAGGTCAAGGTCAAGGTCACGCTGGGCCAAGGTTGAGGTAATGGAAATCCAAAATTTCTGTCGGATTTGGCAATGTAATTTTTTAGATATATATATTTTTCATTTTTTTATATTTTTAAACATTAAGGCTATTAGAGCTTACAGGGCACGAGGCCATGGTTGAATCGTGCTCTATCTAGTACTGTAATAGCAGCCTTCGTGGCACTGGCAAATGAAAATAAATTATCGGCAAGTGACAGAATTTCCCTAATAGCATGACTGGGAATTCATGTCACATAAAACAAACAACAGTTATGCGGGTACTTGGTCAGAGAAACATGGGACAACGCCCACAAATTACACACAATGAACAAGATGTACAACGGCATACGATTTGCAAAAAATCTAAACTATGCTGCAGAATAATAATTTGACTAATACACAATAGTAGATATATAGAGCCTATTTTGAGGCATACATCATGCATCGGATATCGCATTCGTCCACCATATTGATGGCGCGAGTGGTGGCCAAGTTGGTCGGTGCAGTCCACCATCTTAGCAGGCATCACAGCCACCGTTCACAATCNTGATGGCGCGAGTGGTGGCCAAGTTGGTCGGTGCAGTCCACCATCTTAGCAGGCATCACAGCCACCGTTCACAATCTTGGACGGCATGGCCAATGGCCATGTTGGTCGGCGCAGTCCTGAATCTTTGTTGGTGTCACAGCCAAGTCTCAATGCCATTTTGGATGTTTTTTCCCTGACATCCCTAAAAAANGTCCTGAATCTTTGTTGGTGTCACAGCCAAGTCTCAATGCCATTTTGGATGTTTTTTCCCTGACATCCCTAAAAAAAATTTTTAAAATCATTTTTAAATAATTTTAATAACAATACTTATTTCAGTAAAAATTTATAAAACATTAACAATCACCACCACACCCCTCACAACTCCAAACCCCTTCAACAAACCAGTGACCCTTGGTCCCTGACATTGACCTTGACACATGACCTTAATCTACAACCTTTACCCATGGCCTTGACCTTTGACCTTAACCTATAACCCTAACATATGACCTTAAACCATGGCCCCATGTCCTTGACCTATGACCTTGGCACCTGATTTTGACCTTTGGCCACGATCAATGACCTTGACAACTACCTTGTCCCCTGTTTTGACCATTGACATTGGTTCCTGACCTTTACTTGTGACCTTGACCATGTTAAATGGCCTTGACCTTAACTCAGGTGACCTTAAAATAAAAAATCGTGAAAAAAGTAACACAATTCTTAAAAATTTAAGAACATATGTTACCCCACCCCACAATCCTAACCAACACCCTCACCCCCTCTCCCCATATTAATCATTGGACATACATACCAGACATTATACCTCCACCCATACCCATCAATGGTATATGCCCATTGGACACTAAATTATGACTTTANCATACATACCAGACATTATACCTCCACCCATACCCATCAATGGTATATGCCCATTGGACACTAAATTATGACTTTAGCACATATTGTGCCAGTATTGGACACTATAGATTATGACAGTTATTTCCTTTTTAGCAAGTAGCACCAGAGAACTCCCGTGCCATCAATTTCCATACTTTTTTGGGGACACTAAACCTTGAGTATAACTACTATTTATTTAAGGCTAATCTTTAAAAAAAAAAAATAATACACAATATTTTTTTAATTTATTTAAAATTACTCGAGGAAACACATTGCACATTTTGAAANCATACATACCAGACATTATACCTCCACCCATACCCATCAATGGTATATGCCCATTGGACACTAAATTATGACTTTAACACATATTGTGCCAGTATTGGACACTATAGATTATGACAGTTATTTCCTTTTTAGCAAGTAGCACCAGAGAACTCCCGTGCCATCAATTTCCATACTTTTTTGGGGACACTAAACCTTGAGTATAACTACTATTTATTTAAGGCTAATCTTTAAAAAAAAAAATAATACACAATATTTTTTTAATTTATTTAAAATTACTCGAGGAAACACATTGCACATTTTGAAAANAAAAAAAAAAATAATACACAATATTTTTTTAATTTATTTAAAATTACTCGAGGAAACACATTGCACATTTTGAAAATTTACCTTTTACAGTTTATTTATTGTATTGCAATGCACTGTATCCCAGTGAGTCCTGATTTCCGTGGGTAATCGATGTAATGCTTAAAACACTGTTTTCAGACATGAACTTTCTACCCATGCGAAGTAATTTGCGATCGCACCAGTATTGAAAAGTTTTTTTTTATGTAACAATAATGTGAAATATTCTTAGTTTCATCCTTCACCATCAGAATATAGATATGTTCAGGTTTCTCGTTCTAAGTCACACATGTTAGTATCACTTTTCCCCTAGTATTAAGCGAGTACACATTTAAAGACACAAAAGAGTTGTTGATCTTAATGACCCTTATTTGCTGTAGAGGAGTCGGTAAATCCCATCTGCCAAAAATCAAACTTTTCTTTTACCTTAGCATTACTCTTGTCCACACGCTTCGGATGCGATGACTCAACAAATCCAACCAACGCTCACAACTTGAAACTTTGGTTGTCATTGTTGTGGGGATTAATTACGGCATGTTTGTGTTAGATAAAGTCTGGAAGGTCAACATATGTCGATAACTGTGAAGGTTTATTCTTTATGTTACACGGGGCAAGCCAATTGCACATATTCATATGCAACCTTAGACCATCCTCACATGAAATTGACAACCACATGCTTTATTTGGGCGGGGCTCCTTGTACAGCCATGTTTCTCATGTCGTCGGGCATTGCTGCTATAAGCGAAGGTCTTTTCACTAAAGCGAAACTTATAATGTAGGAATGGTTCAGTAGAGGTGGTTGGCCATACAGTTGTTTCTTGAACAGATATCACTGTCCCAGTTGGCGATGCAGTTGCCGCAGTTGAAGAACTATATGACACTTTTGCAGTCCCCATGTCGAACATTCCCGAAGACCCTGGGAATTATGGTAGACACATAGGTACCTCAGCCGTAGATGCAGGTGATATGACTGAAGAGGAAGAAGTTGATGGCACTGCTGGCACCACATACCAAGAAGTCGATGGCAAGCTAAATGAGAATATCCGTACCTCCACACTTTTGTCGATGATCTTCTGACCCTCTACAAGGAGCCATTATTTTTACCGTTAGCATCGGGTCCATCTGTGCTAATTCAACCTACATTAGCATTACCCCAATGCATATATAGGTTATGTAGTGTGGTTATGTAGCATATGAAGTATGTGTTTTTTTTTTCTTTAAGGAAAAATGATAGTCTAATGAGTTAGGGTAAAAAATAACAACGTTTAAATGGTGTGAAACCTCCAATTTATTATACAGATAAATACAAAAATGCCATAACACAAAAAATTTAAACCTCTGTTCATGTTTTCTTTTAGTTGTTATTCGGAACCGATGTCGAGGTGACTTCTTGTTTAGTCGTAGGCAGCAGATTCGCGGTACAAGGACGAGGCACACCATTTGCGGAGCAGCTGTGCATTCCTCGACGTGCATGTACAGTCAGGTTCTGGCCTGTCGCAGACATGCAGCTGCTGGTCCAGCTTGCGTATCGAAGGGCAGCCATAGTTCAGCTGCACGTCGATGATTTCAACTGTGTTCTTGCACAAGTCGATCAACAATTTTTTCTGTTCAGGCCCCACCACAACATAAACTGGTTCTTGTGGATACTGCATCAGCAAGTCGTGCAGCATGTTTCCCATTTCGTCGTATGCAATATTGCCTTCGTCCCACTCCAGTCTGTGGTGGTACATTGTCAGCCAGGCATTCATCTTCTTTCTTTTCTCGCCCAACAGTGTCCACAAATAAGGGGGTGGGTGTGAAAGGAGCGCGTGCGCGTTTTGACATCGTCGTCGTAGAACACTGCGATGTCATTGAGCATGTAGCCGCTCTGGCACTGGAATCCCTGCAGATTGCAGTACATCATGCTGCTGTCTATGCTTGGAGCTGACTAAACAGATATCACTTACACCCCATTGTATTTATGCCCTCTGTGGCATTCTGATATTACCTTGACGACTTTGTCTCGACAATTGTACGATGTGGGTAGGTCGTGAAGTATCAGGGAGAAAGTGTACATGTGTGGGGGGTATATTTCCATGTGTAGAGAATTCGATCCTACAGTCGACCACATTCGATCTGATACGCTCGTCCTGTTGACTCGCATCCAACACCATGATCGGAGCCAACCACTTGAAGGTATATGGGCTTAATATTGGGGATTGGATGCACCCATAATATGCATTTTGGAATTGAGTGTACATTTGATATGCCAGCGGGTACTGGCCATTTTAAAAGTTCATGTTCATGTCCACCTACGGATAGTTTTCGCTGTTAAAATATTTTATCACATTTTCTATTTGACATGTGTCAAACTGTGAATGGCCCACTCACACATTGTGATGTCTTCCTGTCTGTAGCCCAACGATGACATGCCTCGTTTTCTAGGTGGCAAACCTGGACTTCACCATCCAGTTGACGCACTGGCATTCAGGGAACCCCGAGTATGTCTCGAGACACGACCTGAAAGCCACATCTATGTTTTTGCCATCTTTCACATTCTTGAGCATATTGATGCATTCGGTAGTAATCAGCAGAAAGTAAGGGAGCATTCTTTCAATAGACGGTAGCTTCAGTTCCACTGTTTCCAGGTTTTCTCCTGTACCCACGATGACATCTGCGTGCATATTAGCTAGAAGCAGTACCAGTTCCTACTTCGAATTGTTGATATTGTTTGTAGTCTTCGGTGAATCCCAGAAACATCGCTAGAGGAATGCAGACCTCGAATTTCCCTCCGAAGTATAAAGGAACATTTTAGTCATCTTCTATCCCCCAGCCTGCCATCTTGACCGCAGACAGCTCATTCGGCATGAGAGACAGGTAATTTTTGATCGTGGCCGTTATGCCAACATCTCTCTCTGGTATACCTCGCACCATTGAGCAACTACATGATGCAATATCGATGAGGTGTGAGGTGTACAATACTATTGCTCATTATTTTCGTCGATACTGGGTTGGATCCATGTTCTTTCGTCAGTGTCCCCCTGAATCGCAGGAATGTCTGGCAAGGAAGAGTGCAGATATCTTGGTGTTGGACCGCTATCCGAACTACCAATGGTAATGTGTATGGTTCGATCAGGAATGGCTGGTATGCAAGAAATTCCACTTTTGTGATGCTGTCATCAAAAATGACCGGGTAGTAGATGTTTATGTAGTCTTCCATGGCGATCGATGTCGAAGCTAAGACTGCAAAAGAAAATCTCGTTGCGACGTGCTAACACCTTGGCGACCTGCGGTGCACTGATGCTGGTTTGATGTGCAGCATTGTTTTTTTTTTTGTTTCCGGTCACCATAAATCTTATTCCCATTTTCTCAAATGAAAGCAGTATGATTGATT
Organism: Clitarchus hookeri; assembly: GCA_002778355.1. Lineage (NCBI taxonomy): Eukaryota > Metazoa > Arthropoda > Insecta > Phasmatodea > Phasmatidae > Clitarchus > Clitarchus hookeri. The sequence goes on along the minus strand of NQII01003112.1, from coordinate 169,484 downwards.
AATTTCGAAAGTTCACCAACTCTCCATGCTGGTCGACGATCTTCACTGCCACCTCGTGTGCTCTCTTCGCGAAGACTGGAACATAAATGATGCTTTGTGGTGCCACGGCCAGTGCATCGGCGAAAATTCGTGCAGGGCGTTTGCTTGACCTACAATTGAGATATGTACCTCTTGCCAGATTGAAGCTTATTCGTATCACATTAACAGGCAAGATGTTTACAGGTCGCGACGATTTGTGGATTTTCCGAGCTTCGTATTTGGGTAGCTCGAATCCCAGCATCATTCCGATGGAATCCGGTTTCGTAAAGTCGATATCTTCGCAGCATCTGATGACACTCTTCAGAGTACTGGAATTTCTACATAGTTCGAATTCTGTGTCGGGAGACAGCAAATCTTTTATGTACCTTGTAATGTCGTTTAATTTGTAAGAGAAAACTGGCATTATAACCTCGCGGGAGACATTATCGCTTTTCACTAGATATATCTTGCAGTTTTTTTTCATCGATGTTCGGTATCGCTTTTAGGTTTGAAAATCTACTGAACTTATGCACAATTTACCTCCAGGTAGAGTGGAGGAAAGTGTACAGCACGCAGCCCAGATATATGACCAATCAAGGTAAGTGTTATCGACATGGCTGATAGTTTCCGGTCCATGGATAGCCATTTTATTCAATTACTTGTATGAACGAACAAGGAAGTAGAGACACAAGAGTCCGCAGGTCCATGTGTTAGGTATCTGCTCCATCTCGTAGTTGTAAGACAGTTTGCAATTTTTCAGTTACAGTCGAAGTTCGGGTGGGGGATGCAGATGAAGGATGCAGATTGCCGAAACTGTCGTAGTAGTATGCGTGTTTTACGGAAGTTACCCAGTGCGTACCGGGCCTAGTTATTGTATTCAGATTGATTACGGCACATTCGTCACATTTGGGTTTAGAGGGTAAATCGTCTCGTTTGAATACTGCGAAAATGAGGTATCTTCAATTTGCATGCAAACAGTTTCAAATCCTCTTCCTGTTGCGTCACTTTAGCACACATCCTCCCACTGGATATGACCTTAGAGGTAGAGGTCTTGGCCGTTTTTTTTTACCCATGGCAATAGCTTCCATATTTGCATGGTGCCTTTGGGCCTCTGTCAACCTCTTCCGTTCGTTCAATGCTGTGTCGACGGCTTAGACGATGCTGCTCGTGGCTCCGATTATACCCCAGAGGGCCCCGAGTGTAGACAAAAGTAGTGGAAATAATCTGCAAATAGATGTTTTCTTAGATTTGCATGCTATTCTTCCCTTTTTCACCACTTTTCGTTTCACTTGCGCCTTCCGATTGCTCTTTGCACCCATGCCCATCTTCACTTTGGCCTTCTTCACATTATAAACGCCCCATGTGCGATTTTTTTCGATACAGTTATCTGATGATTTTTTAAATCTTTTTCTGCCTATATGCAAGTATCTTGGATGCCTGGTGCCGAGCTTGTAGAACCTTGTTCAGGGAGTAAGCGATGTCGTGTCACTTGCACACTTCGTCTAGTGCTTTGATACCCGTGTCACCGTGTGTCAGCCTCTTGGCTATCTTCGTTCCCGGCCTGCAGAATTTGTATCCAGGAATGTGCAGCTCGGAAAGTAGATTGTTGATCACCGTATCGAAGATCCCGCCTCTAGATATGGTTCCACCTCTTCGAGATATCATGCTGAACTGACCTAAAAACTTATAAATTGGCTCCTTTCATACATTTTTGTTTCAGTATCATTGTAGACTTGAAACAGTGCAGATATAGAATACTAATGAAGCATTTGCTTTGTCGTTTCTGCGGTAAAGTATTTACAGCTTTGCACAGTGTGTATCGACATGAAGCAACTACATGCATGATAAAAACCTTCTAGTATGGCATTCCAAATCAAATTTTGTGAACATTAGTTTACTCGTAGAGATATTTTGAAGATATATATTAGAACTTGTAGCATTGGTTCTCTGCAACTGCAATTGGCACTACATGCACCATAGTCAGCACTGCATACATCGCAATAAGTACCACACACACTACAATTAGCACTACAAGCCCTACAGTTGCACCACATACACTACAATCAGCACCACACACACCGCAGTTAGCCCCACATTCACCAAAGTTAGAACTACATGCACTACAATCAGCCCCGCCTGTACCGTACGCCCCGCAGTTATTGCCGCACGAAAGTAGTGGTAACATACATATTGTCAAGCAAGATGTTACTCTACCCATATGCATTACTACTGAAGATTAAGCTATCCCCCCCTTCTAGAATCACGACGTGGAAGCCTATTTCCGAACAGAATGAAGTGCATCATGACAGGACCATCAAATTGTGGGAAAACATGAGTCCTAGCCAGCCTGCTGGAAGAAAATAATGGTATTCAATTCGAGAATGTGTACCTGTACTCGAAATCGCTCCAGCAACCAAAATACCAGCGAATGGCATGAGTACTGAAAGCCATAGATGGTGTGGATTATTTCCCTTGCAGCGATAATGAAATTGTCGTGCCACCGAGCGAAGCATTGCCAAACTCAGTGTTTGTTTTCGACGATGTGGCATGTGAGAAACAGACTTGTATCCAGGAGTACTATAGCATGGGATGGCATGCAAATGTGGACTGCATGTACCTTGACCGGACTTATTCGCGCATACCCAAACCACTGCTTCGCGATAATGCTAAGGTGTTGGTGCAGTTTTGCATTAGACGACATGAATTTGCGACACATGTACGATGACCACGTCAATACGGAGATGGCATTATCGGACTTCAAGAGCCTGTGATCTTTGTGCTGGAAAGACAAGTATCGATTTTCGGTGATCGTAAATGACTGGTCTCTATATAATGGCAGGTACAAACATGGATTCGATCAGTTCATCGTCGACCAACGAGATTGAGTTACATCATATCGAAATTCGGGCATAGTAGCCTCAAGTTGCGGCTTGACAAAGACGAAGGTGGAGGTATTCTCGTACCAATAAACTGTGGAACTTGTGATGCTGGTAGAAGAAGAACTTGAAATGTTGGCAATCCCGTACGGTCCGAAGATGCTGATACTAAACATTTCGTCCTCGAAACTGGTAATGGCTTCATCTCGGAATTTCGCAATATGTTGGCTGATTAGAGCGAATTATTTCGCACTTACTTGTCTGAGCTCGGGGTGAAGATGGATCTTGTGACGACCGATATCATACGCTATCTCATGGCAATGGACGAGCAAGTAACGAGTGTTCAAAGGCAAATTACCGACAGAAGGAATGAGGCTTCGGCACAAAATGATGAGAATCTTAAAGTGTAGAAAGATTCCATAGAGCATACATACACTACCTCAACTTCCATCCTCGCTGCGAAAACGGATGTTCAAAACCATTGCAAGGACATATTGGATACCTGTGCTGAACGCCTGGAAAGGATCGAATTTAGTTTGTGGGAGACTCACGACTAAACCTATTAAAGAGAGGAACAGTAAACATTGCCTACCTCGTTCTGTCCAAGGAAACATCAGACCGTCCACTTCACATTGACGTGTCGAATGCGAGCTCGCTCCCTCCTCGCAACCTCAAACCGAGAGTTACGAAAGTCATCCAAACCGTAACACCGGACATGCTGACAAGATCGTGGAACGAGTTTGATTATCTCGTATACGTCGTTCGGGCCGTTCATGGTGGTCTCATTGAACATTTATGAATGTATGGTAAAGCAACTTCACGGTTCCACGGTTCATTTGATCGGTCAATCAAGATTGTAGGTTGTTTGGTTTTGATATTATAGACCTTCAAAGTTGGGGTATTCTCTTATACTCGTCCTGTACGTTCCCCCATTAGCATGTGCTCTAGCAGACAATTCTGAAAATAAGAGCAGTAGTGGTAAGGGATAAGGTGAGGTCAAATAATTTGTCAGACTATGGTGGTTTTGTGAGGGGTAACGGAATAAGCACTAAATTAATAACAGGATAAATTGATTGGAAATTAAGGGAGAGGGTCACCTTGAGGAAGACTAGGGGAAGGGAGTGGTGTGTGGAGAGAAGGGATGAGCAATTATAGTGACATGGTTAAGGGGAGAGGGTCGGGAGTTACGTAAACACATTTAAATTGCTTGATTGTTATGATTTTGCTGGNTTGGTGATTTGGGGGGGGAGGGAGAGGGAGAGGGGGGATAAAAGAGAGCCAATAAAAACAAGGGGGAATTAAATCCAATGAAATGTTAAAAGTAGTCAATTGAACACGAGTAATCAGGCAATAAAAATGTGAGGTTTTGATGAAGGGGGTATAGGTGGCCCGACTAATCAGTCGAGATAGGACATATTAGCCAATGAAAAAATAGGGGTGGAGGTCAGTCGACTGCTGATCTCCGTGCTGGAAGGATGTGTACTCTGCCACCTCTGTTTACATTAATACTTAGTCAGTTTCAAAAACCTTACATTTTAGTGCATTCAAATAAAGAATAAGATATCTTCTGTTTAGTCTCCAAAGAAAAGAAATATGCGTTCTGAAGATAAACTGTTTTCAACATTTATGTTATATTACAATGGATGTAATATTAGAACACTCTGTTCTACATATTTTATATAATGTTGGCATGGGATAGAGAGAACGTATAACAAATACAGAGACTAACTAAGCAGAAGGATCAATATTTCTTATAGGAAGTACAACGTTCCAAAATATTTGTGATTGGTTAAGAAAAGTCATTATTTACTTGCAGCACTGAGGCAGTTGAGTGAAATCGTCATAATAATTAATGGGTGCTACAAACCACGATTCACCATTACTTTTTCACTTTAACATTAACAATCACATTAACATCTGAAAATATGCACACTGCACATATCTTAAAGCAAAGACTGACTGGAACACCTAAAGTTAAAGTTGAATTAATTATAAAATATGTATTAGAAGTGCAACATTTAAACCGGTGGCTACCAAAATAGGTTTTTATGATTATAATTATAACTACAAACTAGGAATAGGGATGGCATAATGTTAAAAAAATTTGTTTTAGTAACATGACAACTGGCTTTTTTTTTTAACTAACTACTCTAATGAGCCCGCGGTAGGAACGGGAGTTAAGTGCGTCTCAGGGCTAAGCCCCATACGCCTACAAGGAAGGGATTTCATGCAAGGAGACATGCATCACTGCAAAGAGGGATTGGGCTGCCATGGCCTGGATGACAACTGGCCGCGAGGTTCGAGGTACTATAAGCTGTGAAAGACGACGTGCATAAGGACACTGAGCGGACTGAGTGGTATGAACCACTCAGCAGGTGTGTACACCAGCAGTCGAGGGACACTGAGTGGACTGAGTAGTATGAGTCATGCAGCATATGTACACGAGCAGGACACTGAATGGACTGAGTGGCATGAACCATGCAGTAGGGGTGTACACGAGCAATCAAGGGACACTGTGCATTCACCTGACACTCCGATACAAGCAGAGGCGACGCCCTGTATACTACGCGCTGCCATCAGGGAGCCGTAGCCTTGGCCAACTGCAAACACTGCACACACACACCCACAGCTGTTATAAGTCACAACTCTAGACCCCACACAACACACTCCCTCATACAACTCATCCTAGCACACAATTACAACATTGGTGACTGCAGGACTGAGGGGCTGATCCCCCACCGCAGCATCTAGACTCGGATACCCAGCACATCTCAGTTCGAACTTCACACTCGGGGCACTACTGCTGACGGGTGGTCTATCTCGGGACACTCCCGTCATCCCACCATTGCTTTTTGAGGGACTTCAATACTCAACTCCTCACGTCTGCTGTTCAGCAATGGCAGCCTCACCTTGTCTTGTCCATGTTTATGCTGCCTTAAAGTTATCAAGAAAGTTCCAATATTTTGGCATACACTATCTGTTGTAAAAAAAAGTTACATGTAAATCATTTCATTTTTTGAACCAGTGAGCATGTAAAGGAAAGCTCACAAACCGTTTCGGCTACTTGCTAGACTGTTAAGTCCTCTGTCCATACGGTTAAGTCCTTTGTCGATAGGGAAGGAGATAATGAACGCAAGTCTCTAGGACTTAAGTCTGATGAGCCAGTCAGTGACCTCAGTCATTTGCTATAGTGAATATATATGGCAGTGACCTCGACTTTTGGATAACATTTACCTTGTTACTTGTGTATTTGGGTGACCTTAAACGAAAACTTTCGAGAGAGTCCAAAAAATTCTTAAGTACAGTTAAAACATTCGAAATAACATATCGTTTTAATATTAAAAATTTATTTATCAAATGCTTATAAAACATTTTAAATTTTTGCAGTGATTAGTCTAATATACGCCTTTCAATGGGTCGACAATAGTTATATGCACTCGTTACCTCTAGTATATAATAATGGGATAAACTCTCTGAGAGTGTATCTATTTATCGCCACCGTATACTTGACGATGTTCCAATCACCATGTATAATTAGCCAGTTATTTGACTCCTAACACCTATTTTCACCCCTGCTATTTTACACCATTGTTCGACTGCTCCCCAGGTGTTACAACTTTCAATTTGTTCACATATAGATATGGCATTGGATATAAAATGTGCACTGTAAGCGGGAGTGACTTTGGGCATGAGGGGGGACATTGTGCCACATGATTTTCACTGTTATTTACATTTACTTCCATTTCAAAAAGGTTATTTGTAATGTTCAGTGGTTCAATTGGCACAACTGAATATCTGAAACATACCACTAAAATAAGGGACATTTAAATGTGATTTTTTTTGTGTCACAAAATGACTCCCGCTCACGGTACCTAAAACCTACCGACAAAGATTGATAGGCTATTCCTGAGGTGGAAATAGAAAGATGGTCCAGGTCAAATAGCAAGAGCGGTAGATACTTCCAAAAAATTGCCATTTATTGTCATATTTTGGACACTGCTCTCGGAACAGAAACAAAGAAATGGTTACTAATTACTTAAACCGCAATCATTAATAAAGTGAATATCGTGTACATGGAACCCACCCCATCATGCCGAAAGGTGGTGTTGCCACCCGTATTTCTACATACAATGTATGTAACACGAAAAATTCCCTATTTTTTGACTAGAGATTATGAAATGCTGGCAAAATTAGCATTATAATTGTCTCTTGCAATATTTTTTAACTCTCGTACTTATCGAGTAAAAATTACATGTTTTATTTCACAGACACGTGTTAGTGCCTGCCTGGTAGGCAACCAGTAATGGTTATCTGCATTCCATGCTGTAGTGGAATTAGTTAACCGCAACTGTGTGTTTGGTCTTACATTAGTGAGTTGCACAAATAACAGTTCGGTGGGATTTTCCCACTGTTAGTAGTAAAGAGATCAAAAAATAAATCGAAGTTCTTGCACTACTAGTTTAATTTCGTACCATCATAAGCAACTTTATAACAAGTGTTCAAAATGGTGGCTGCCAACCTCATTGCAACAATTTTTGGCGTATGAAAGAATGGTGTACCCTTTGGAAAACACCCGGTGTATCTTGAACCTTGTCACAAGCGGCCCTGGCCCTTGCTAACAGATAGTTTTCCTACCCAATGTGCGTGTCGTACATCAGAGCCTTAATGAACTCCCACAGGAAAAAGTTTAGCGCATTAAGGTCAAGAGAGCATGCTGGCCATTCCACAGTATCTTGTATCAGTATATCAGTGTATCTTCCAGTACACCGTGCTGGAAATTCCATGTTATGGTGATCCCGTACAGCTCTTGTGTAATGTGGAGAGGCACCGTCGTGTTGAAGCCACATACGTTGCTAGACCGCGAGCGGCACATCCTCGAAGGAATCTGGCAATGTAAATTGTAGGGAATTGTCAGTACGTTTGCCCAGTCAATCAATTCGGCATTGAGTACGGCCCAATGAGATAATTACTCAAAATGCCCGCCCAGATGTTTACAGAAAATCAGTGGTGGTTGGCTGTGACGGTAGTTGCATGAGGGTTGGTGTCGTCTCACACATAACTGTTCCTGCTGTTAAAACAACTATCTTGTGGATGTCGCTTCATCAGTAAATCGTATGTTACCTACAACTTCATCGCAACGCAGAACAATGTCTGTCACTTCTGAGTTTGTATACTTCGCCATGTCGCGACTTGTAGTGCAATGCATGGAATGTGCAGTTAAGTGTGGGTGTTTATTCTACAGTCCTCTCCTCTGTTCGAGAGGGAACTACAGTACTTATAATGAGGGCGGGAGTAAACCATGATGCACACCAATAATCCACGCCTCTTAGAAACCTCGTTATACGAAATAAGGTACTATTCAGTTCCATCACAAACCAGCTGTAGGCCTACGTTTCCCGAGAACAAGTAAACAGTGTGTTATTTTTTGCAGAAAAAAAGTAACAAGAATGTCACATTTGGATATGTTGGAGATCTGGCTGTTTCCACAATTATGAGAACATTCCAACCATTTCATTTTTCAACAGGATGGAGCACCACCGCACTGGCACCCGCACGTCAGAGCATTTCTCACAAATGAGCTTCCTGAACGATTTATCGGCTGTAAGGGGCTTACTGATCGCACATTGCACCACTGGCCTCCAAGGTCGCCTGATCTCAGTGTATGTGATTTTTTTCTCCGGATGGAAGGGGAGGGTTGTGAAAGACTCAGTCTTCGTTAGTCCCCTTCCTACAACTGTGGGCGAACTGCAACGCCGCATAGCAACAGCAATCGCCGTGGTTACACCTGACATGCTCGCACGAGTATGGGACGAGTTTGACTAACATTTAGATGTATGCCATGCATCCGGCGGAGGACACATTGAAAATTTGTGAAAAGGTAATGTAAAACTTTGTATTCTTATACGTATTTTAAATTCCACCGAAGGTTTTATGAGCATGAGTGTAAAAGTTAAAGCCTTGTGAAATCGGATTTATCTTTTTAAAGAAAATTGTATAATATAATTACAAATAATACACTTGGGGTGGGCAGACATCCTGCTTTACGCAGGCTGTTACATTTTTTTAAGTGGTGTCCTGCAGGATGCAAGAGGCCAAGTGTCCTGCGAAAAGCCCTGCTTTTTACATAAAAACAACCACTGGAAATATATTTTGTCAGTTCATAGTGTTATCAATGGTGTAAAATTGACTTTTTTAAAACACAAATAATAACCATATTGTAACATAAAAAGTTTTAAGGATCAGTTGTTGAAGTATAACTTATTACAAAAATAAAAACAATATCTAAGTGCCTCAAACCATCGATTATGCAGACTGCAAAGTGAAGACTATAACCATGGAGGTAGGAGCAAACAGGAGATGGCATGTTGTGACGTAGGTGAAGCCACCTGGAGATAGGCGGTTTTACTATGGACGCCCTAGCCCCCTTTGCTGTAGCACAAAACATTATGTTTATATTAGTATGTCGTTGCGAGACGGTTTACTTTCGTTGCATTTGGTGTTCCACAAAGAACATGGGAAATAATTAATTAATGTGTATTATAATATTAGTGTATAAATTGTGCTAAAGGGCAATGCCTTTTAAATGGGAGTGTGCGGCTTATGCGGCTTATGCGGCTTGTGTCACGAGGAAGGGGGGGGGGGCCCTCGGCTCAACTCGGGACTGCTAGGCTATCCAAAGTAGCTCAGCGGTTACGCCCACTAATTCTTCAAGAATATACATCTGTTTCTGGTAGCCATATTACTTTTATAGGCATAGGATATGTCAAATCAAAATCTGTATTCATTATCCTACTTTAAAAATAATTTTTTCATCTTGCAGAACACCTTCACATAAAATGTATACGGTTTATATTGTTTGCTAACTTTAATTATCTAATCTATTATTTTAATATTTAAAATTAAAAGCCTTTATATAATTGCAAGGTATATTTTATTTAACAAATGAACAGGGGAAATGAAAAAAGATAATATCCCGTTCATACTAATTTTGAGAAAAAAAACGATTTTCCCGAAAAACTATAAGTTAGATTACAAACTTCACAGCTTCGAGGGATGGGTAGTCCTGTGAGTGGGCCAATGCTTCAAGCTAAGGCTCAAAAGCAGTCATTGTAAACAAAAACTATGCACACGAGTATCAAATACGCTGCTCAATGCAATACTGTTTTCTTAAATACAGTTATAGTCAATNCCGCACAAATCCCCACCCGACCCACCACACCCCCACACAAATCTCCACCCGAACCTAGAAAACCTCTTACCACAAGCCAATGTGCAATTAACTGAATTACGGAGGTCGGATTTGTGCATCAACTTTGAATTTAATCAGTATAATGTTTCGAATGATAGGATTTACTAGCCTTAAATATTTACAGGGCCATCATTTTGAAAATAAGTGACTGAGCTACTTAAAACATGTAAGTATAAATGGCCTACCATAGTGCTACTTGTGAGAAGAATTTGGTTAAAATCGGTTGATTATTCCCTGCGATATGGTATAAAACATTCATTATTTGAACGTGAAGATAATCATAAATGGAAGACAATAAGTTATGTATTAGCACATTTGATGATTGTATACTGCCAGTGATTGTATACTGCCAGTGTAAAAAGTGAAACTAAAATAGATTATGTAGATTCGTAGATATAACACACTAAGCTGAAAAGATTTTACAGCAACCGTGCGGAAAACAAGAGTTTGCCACACTTAAGCATATATATAATGATATGGTAATAAAGGGTTGATTGTTTCCCGAGATATGACATAGAAACTTCATTTTTTTGTAGGGTGACTTACAAAATGGCAGATAAGTGAGGTTCTGTATAGACAAATTTTATAGTTGTAATAGATACTACCAGCATACAAAGTTAAGATGGAATTGGTTACATGGTTTCGACGATACAGCATTTCAAGTTAAAAAGCTGTATGGCGACGTTTTTAAAATAAATATCTGACATATTTAAAACATGCCAATTTACATAAACTGCCACAGTAAGTCTGTTTTGTCTAGTTTGGTAGTAATTGGTTAATTAGTTGCAGAGTGACATAAAAACTTTATTTTACATTGTGGTGCTATCATACAAAATGTCTGATAAAAATAACTTTGTGCTGGCACATATGGTACATGTCGTAGATACATTCAGCATACAAAATTTGGTCAAAATTTGTAAAGTTATATTATATATAAAATAAACATAACATATTTGTATGGCTGCCATTTTGAAAATAAGTACCTACTCAAGTTAAATTGCCAAATTTTAGCTGGCCTATCATAGTTTTACTTACATATGAAATTGAGTGAGAATTTGTTTAATTGATTTCGATATTTAATGTAAAATATTTATTTACATATTTGGTGATATCTTTCAAAATGGCGGACAACAGCAAGAGCCATTTCAAAATTTAATGCTTTTACGATGCTTTGACAGCATATAGAATTTGGTTTAAAACTGTTTAATGGTTCCTGGTATATGATATATCACCCTAAATATTAAAATGGTCGCCATTTTGGTCAAAATGGTCAAAAACTATTAAAGTCAGGTGTTCCTACTAAGTACTATATATTTATATGTACCGAGTTTTGTAAAATTCGGCTGAAGTTTTCAAAAATTGTAAGAGGGGGGACCCACACACACACAGACACATGCATACACATGTACACACACATACATACACACAAACAGGAAGGTGAGCCCATAAGCCTTTCTTCCCTTTGGAAAGTAGGCTAAAAAGGAGGGTGGTGTATATACAGATACTAGGAAATCAGTGCAAAACTTTGAGCTGGAAATGCCAGCAATTTGAAATGTAGCAGTCAGGAACAATGTAGTTTCATAATTTTTCTTGTTATAGTTGTTTAATTGTCGTGTTGTTGTTATTGAAACTCTAACTACTTATTATATAATGGGCAATACTTTTATCACAATAGTTCTGTATTTCTTTTATAGCATGCATTTTATCAAAAAGTGTGTAAAACATCAATGTGTTTATTCAGTGAGATGCTTGTAAGGACTAGGTGAGTGTGCAGAGGGTCACACGCGGTGTGTAGTGTGAGAGCATGGCAGAGTGTGAAACAACCAGGAGAGGAGATGCACTGACCTAGCGAGGCGACGAGGAGGCAGAGAGCGCCTGCTAGCAGCGGGGCGCCGTGCCCCAGCCGCCCCACCACGGCTCCCACGGCGGGGCTGAGGGCCAGCTGCACCAACGCCTTGGACGAGAGCAGCGCCCCCACACGGCCATTCTCCTCCGCCGCCGCCGGCCGCGAGGAGCTGTTGCCAGGGTCCTCGTCCAGTCGCCGCAGCACATCAGGAACTATGGGCACTGCCGGCAACACACACTCCCGTAACTCCTGCACGACCGGTCTGAACCTGTGTCCCCTTCACTTCTCACTCACACAACTATCACATTACCACCACCATGCAACTAAATTAACTTCTTCACTTCTCACTCTCACTTACACATTTATCACATTACCATCACCATGCAACTAACTTAACCTCTTCACTTCTCACTCACACAACTATCACATTACCATCACCATGCAACTAACTTAACCTCATCACTTCTCACTCTCACTCACACAACTATCACATTACCATCACCATGCAACTAACTTAACCTCATCACTTCTCACTCTCACTCACACAACTATCACATTACCATCACCATGCAACTAACTTAACCTCATCACTTCTCACTCTCACTCACACAACTATCACATTACCATCACCATGCAACTAACTTAACCTCATCACTTCTCACTCTCACTCACACAACTATCACATTACCATCACCATGCAACTAACTTAACCTCATCACTTCTCACTCTCACTCACACAACTATCACATTACCATCACCATGCAACTAACTTAACCTCATCACTTCTCACTCTCACTCACACAACTATCACATTACCATCACCATGCAACTAACTTAACCTCATCACTTCTCACTCTCACTCACACAACTATCACATTACCATCACCATGCAACTAACTTAACCTCATCACTTCTCACTCTCACTCACACAACTATCACATTACCATCACCATGCAACTAACTTAACCTCATCACTTCTCACTCTCACTCACACAACTATCACATTACCATCACCATGCAACTAACTTAACCTCATCACTTCTCACTCTCACTCACACAACTATCACATTACCATCACCATGCAACTAACTTAACCTCATCACTTCTCACTCTCACTCACACAACTATCACATTACCATCACCATGCAACTAACTTAACCTCATCACTTCTCACTCTCACTCACACAACTATCACATTACCATCACCATGCAACTAACTTAACCTCATCACTTCTCACTCTCACTCACACAACTATCACATTACCATCACCATGCAACTAACTTAACCTCATCACTTCTCACTCTCACTCACACAACTATCACATTACCATCACCATGCAACTAACTTAACCTCATCACTTCTCACTCTCACTCACACAACTATCACATTACCATCACCATGCAACTAACTTAACCTCATCACTTCTCACTCTCACTCACACAACTATCACATTACCATCACCATGCAACTAACTTAACCTCATCACTTCTCACTCTCACTCACACAACTATCACATTACCATCACCATGCAACTAACTTAACCTCATCACTTCTCACTCTCACTCACACAACTATCACATTACCATCACCATGCAACTAACTTAACCTCATCACTTCTCACTCTCACTCACACAACTATCACATTACCATCACCATGCAACTAACTTAACCTCATCACTTCTCACTCTCACTCACACAACTATCACATTACCATCACCATGCAACTAACTTAACCTCATCACTTCTCACTCTCACTCACACAACTATCACATCACCATGCAACTAACTGAACCTCATCACTTCTCACTCTCACTCACACAACTATCACATTACCATCACCATGCAACTAACTGAACCTCATCACTTCTCACTCTCACTCACACAACTATCACATTACCATCACCATGCAACTAACTGAACCTCATCACTTCTCAGTCTCACTCACACAACTATCACATTACCATCACCATGCAACTAACTTGACTTCTTGTGACAGTCTGTGCGCTCTGTGCATGCCACTTAGTAGCCTTCCCCGCACTTCAGTACGCCGAGTGACATGATGCAGGACTACAGTGCTGCGACATCTTAAGTACACGTCTAATTTCGTGATTTTATTTCAATTTCAAACGTTACTTGGGAGTTTTATTTTAAAGTAAATTGCTGTAGCCAGTGTTAATGTCTTTATACAACCTTGCCTACTTACTTGCTAGTGATATAGATTTAGTGGTAAATATAGTGCTATTTTACAGGATGTATACGGAATGATGTTACAAACTTTCAGGGGTAAAGAAGATTGGCACCAGCATCTATTTGAGGTAGGGAACCCCGGCCCAGAAACATCTACATTGAACGTCACAACCTAAACGGTGTTGGGATTCCTATTACAGGCGAGGCGTTTTGGAAGAATGTACTACATTTAATGTCGTAAGGTAAAGTACTAACATTACCTTGAAGCCTAAAACCAGGAAAAATATCCCTGCCCAAACCAGGAATTAAACTCGTTGCCTGGAGGGCGGCAGTTAAGCATGCTAACCACGACGTCATGAGTCGGCAAATTTGTCCTGTAGCCACAATAAAGCATAAGGGATGGAAACGTATTCTCCACTAATGCACAGTAGATGGCATACGGTGTATCGGCGTTTTGGGTACTGAGTTACGAGTGTGGGTAGACTGCAGTCTGTGTTTACATGTGGACGAGTGAACTTGATGAGTCTGAGTGGAATGGAGTCGATGTCGAGGGGGAACGCTAGGCATCGGGGATGTTCCTCGAGCGACGAAGCTGGTACTTAGCTGTATTTGCGACTGCCGCGGAATGGGCGGATATAGTGTTTGTGCACGGACATGTTAATGGAAACAGTAGGGAAGCAACAGAATTTTATCGGGAATACTAACACTGTTTGGGTTGTGACGTTCGATTGCCGTGTTTCCATACCGGGGTTCCTTGCCTTAAATAGAAGTTGGTGCTTTTCTCAATCATCCCTGAAAGTTTGTAACATCACCCCGGATACATACGCTACCTATATTTAAAATCCTAGAGTATTAATATGGCACATTTGAGGCAAAATTGTGTAAAACTTTCAATTAATTAGTTATCATGTCCCATCATGTTATAATCATTATTTAAATTTTGAAATATTTCTAAATTGATTCCGATTTATTAAAGAAGATATTATTATTTTAGAAAACAATTTTTTGGGAGAAAAGGAGGGCTACAAACAATGTAATGGCTATCAAGACTAAATTCGATGAGAAAAAGAGGTTCAAAAGGTATGGAAATTTCACATACAGAAAACTGAAATAAGTATAGAATTAAAAACTATGAATGTATGAGAAAATGGTCATGACATCAATGCCCAGTCTTCACCTGACAATATTACAACAGTATTTAACATAAACTGGATTCTGTATATTCGCGTAAAATAAATCAGTAGTTGTTTAATTGACCTGAGTACTTTGGAATCCAGAAGTTAGTATCAGTTAGCAGTACACAACAACAAACAGCAGAACGTTAATGTGTACAAAACTGGCAAAGACTGGCTCAGAGGCACAGTCTGATTCATTGTTTCGTCCTTAATAAACATCCTGTAATTCAACCACTATATCCCGAGCATCAGTTCAGTCCATCATCAGATGTTAAAAGTAAACTCATAATTTTAACAGTTAAACCTATTTGCAAAAATCGCAAATGCATATTTGAAGGGAATAAATACAGCTACTATTAATTCGTTTCTTCATTAATTTTATTTAAATAACATTAGCGATTTGAAGAGAATAGGAACTATAAATGGCGAGTAGTCCGGTTTTATCATCTCCCTGCGATAAATATATATAGAGAGAGAGAGAGAGAGAGAGAGAGAGAGAGAGAGAGAGAGAGAGACAGGCCCGGGCACACACTCTCAACTCATTGGTTTACTCATCGTGTTGAGTACAAATCAGGGTGTCACGCGCTCATAGTTTCAGTTGTTGGCACTTGTGGTGGAGTGGGCAAGCCAATGAGTTGAGAGTGAGAGTGTGGAGGTGGAAGGAACAGGCTCGTGACAGTGACTGAGACAGGAGGTTGCACAGACATCAGCAGCAATATCAGAACATCGTGAGCGAGCCTGCAACAAACTGCGAATGCGTCTCTGCCGTGTCAAGTCGTAGTGTTGCCAGCATGACTTGAAGACTGGCATCCGCACAAGAGACTCTGCGAACGGAGGTAGGAAGTATGCAGACCGACTTCACTAACGTGTGGCGTGTTGCATAGATATTTCACTGCGTGAGTTTGCGAATGCGCTAACTTCAATCGTGTATTGAAGTGTATAGAACAGTAAATAATGTACTGTTTATTTTGATTATTGTAAAAACATTTGCATTTAATAAGAGGCTACGTAAGTTGCATGTCAATACTGTAGCTGTATTTTTATCTAGAGTTATATATAAATTATTAAAGTAGATTCCAAACCTTGCTGCACCTTGTGAATGTGAGAAACTGTTACAATGCTATCCTGCTATTTTCATGTAGTTTCTGGCACGTAGAAAATAAATTGTTCCATTTTGCAAGGAAGTTCGTATGCGGGATAATATGGAAAAGCGATCACGATGGAATGTTCTGCCCATAGAGCACAGAAGGAATGGAGTTGTTGAGTTGAGATATTTGAGCTGCTCTTAACAACTAGGTCTTGAGGGCCGATGAGGGTGAAATGAGGTGATAATGGAGCAGCACCAGAATGCAAGAGCTAGGTAAACGGGAGAGCCCTGAGAAAACCCGCCAACCAGTAGCATCGTCCGGCACGATTCCTGCATGCGAAAATCCGAAACAACCGGCCGGGCATTGAACCCGGTTCGCCTAGGTGGTCAAGGAATGGAAACAATAGCACATTCTTGCACAGAAACTTCAGCCAGACACACATTAACCATTGTTCATCTAAATGTAATTAGTAATTTATCATAAGACACAATGTAATTTTCATCATGGCACACATTATAAAAACTGTGATCAGGGCATACGCGCTACTACTGTTTCTTTACAGTTTTTAAAATGTTAACTATGAAGGCGTGGTCTTTTATGTTTACAGCCGTATTGCAAAAAGGTTGTGGGGAAAGCCAAGAAAATATTCATAGCATGGGATGCATGCAATTTATCAGAAATGATGTTACGCATTTTTGCACTGGGCTGAGGCCATTATTCATGTCTGTTCACGAAGCCAAGGTGAGAGTACTCACGAAGCCAAGCGTAGTACTCACGCTCGCATGCAGAGTGTGCGATGGAGATAGGGGCGTGTTCCAAGTGCGGAGTTACGTCTGTTGTAAGTGCCACTAGCACACTTTTAAGTGCGTAATGAAGTAGGTAAGTGGCTCACCAACGAGGGTCAGCAGCAGGTTGTCGAGGAAGAGCAGAGTGTAGACGACGAAGACCAGCGCCTTCTTGGAGCTCCTCAGGTTCTGGAGGATGGACGCCATCGACTCACTGTCTCGCCTGCAGACACAGTGCACGTCGGTAACTCGCCCGGGCTCACTGCTTCATGTCAACACACTGGTTCTGCTGCATTGTCATAGGCAAAATACGCGCATTCAAATACATTTTCACAAACATATTTAACTTTCTTCCAGAAGTCACGCCACACCCATATGTTTAAGCCGAGTGCCACCCAACATTTAACAAGAAGTTATTGATAAAAATAATGAGACTACTTGTCTCTACATGAATGCAAATAATTGTGAAGTTTTTAAGAATTTATATGGTAGGTGGGTCTTGGCGTCTCGTTTATAGCGATATCATTAGAGATGCAACCAGAAACTAATGCAATACTCTTGAGAATTACAAATACACGCGTGCCTTACCCGGGACTCGAACACAGAACGCTTCGTGCAGTAAGCTGGCGTGTAGCCAACTACATTACAGTGGTGGGATTCGAAGCATCAACTTCATTATTAATAAGTATAAGGTTATGTTACACTGGGTTTAGCAATTTAAAATACCTGAAAGAGCATCGCTTTGAAAACAAGTGCGTGAACCACTCAAATCATGTAAGTTTAGATGGCATACATTAGCATTACTTGTGTGTGCAGAATTGAGTGGAAATAGGTTGACTGGTTGAGATGACATAGAGGCTTTAGTTTCTTTTTCGGCAACATCGTACAAAAAGGCCTATAAACTGGTCCTATATAGGCATTATAATGCGCCTAAGAGATAATTTCAATATAAATGGTTTAGTTAAAGTTTGACGAATTATTTAATAGATATAATTAAGTAGTCTAAATAATTTATATTGCCCCATTTAGAAGAAAAAAAATCCTAACCCGCTTATATTATGTAAGTTGCATGGTCCACCAGTGTGCAGAATTCGGTGGGAATTGGTTTATCGGTTCCTGAGATATGGAATAAATGTTGCATTTTATCTGACACTGTGTTACAAAATGTCGGCAAAAGATAACCTCTGCAAGTATTTTGCATGCATATAAAAGGCTACTCTCAGCACAGTAAGTTTAATTGAAAGCTGTTAAATTGTTTAATATGTGTGACAAACTTATCTAAAAGATTTATATGACTGGAATACTGTAAATAAAGCCAGTCACACTTAAAACATGGTCTACTGTAGCACTACTTACATGCAAATTTCGGTGGGAATCAGTTGGTTGGTCCCGGACATATGACATAAAAGCTCCAGGTTCTCATGTGATGCTATTTTCAATACTGTATTGGCACATTACCAGTTTGACGTAGATACTGCTACCTATTAAAGACGGATGACATTGTATGGGACGCACGGCTTACTAACATAAAATATTTATATGACTGTTATTTTGTAAAATGTTACTAACTCCTTAAGTTACATAATCTTAGATGGATTACTAAATTATAACATGTAGCCTGAATTTGGTGGATATCAGTTGTTTCCCAAGACTGGACACAAAAGTTTAATCTTTCAAGTAGTGCTATCTTCTGAAACAGCTGGCAAATGAGTTTATATATTAGCTTATTTGATGCTTGCATAAATACTGTCAGCATAAAACGTTACTTTGAAATCGGTTACATGGTTTCATAGATATACCATAGTAGTCTATAATGTTTATTTAGCCATTATTTTTAAAATAATAGTCCAGCTCACTTAAACATGTTGGTTTACATGACGCACTATAGTATTTCTTTAGCGTTTTAAAAGGAATCGGTTTATTGTTTCCCGAAACATATAACATTAACACTTTATTTTTCACAAGGTGCTATCTTCTAAAATGACCGACAAAGAGCCTATGTTTTGACACTCTTAGTTCTTGTAAAATATACTTTCAGCATAACGATTTTGGTCTAAACTGGTCAAACAGTATTGTAGATATTGCAAATAAACCTAAAACAGCTATATTGATGCCATTTTGAAAATAAATGTCTTATCCATTTAAATAGCATACTTGAACATTGCCTACAATAATATTAGTTATAAGCTTGGCAGAAATTGGTGGCGTAGTTACCAACACACAATGTAAAAACATTGTTTTTCATATTGCACTAACTTCCAAAATAGTGGATTACTAACATTATAACTTTCGCAATTCAATTCTTACGTCATACACTGACAACGTACGAAATTTTATTTAGATTTGTTAAATAGTTCCCGAGATATAATGGAAAAGCTTTATTTATTCAATTTGCATTATCTTCTAAAATGGCAAACCAAGATAATCACTTTATAATTTCAATGCTCTTATCATTCACTATAGACGTACCAAATGTAATTGCAATCAGTTAAATAGTTCCCGTTATACTACACAGTTTCCTAAATATTAAAGAAGACGCCATTTTGAAAATAAGTACTCGATATGATTAAAAACTATTCTAGTTCGATGTTATTAGGGACGGACCTACATTCCTGGCAAATATTCGCGTGATTGCATAACCTTATATTTCCTTTGGAATGTAGACTAATATACATAAAGTTATCGATATAAGTGATGAACCTACTTTCTTCTGCATGAATGCAAATAATTGTGACGAAGTTTTTAAAAAGTTAGATGATATTTGAGGCTTTAAGTCTCGTTGATAGCGATATCATTAGAGATGCATCCAGAAACAAATGCAATAACAGTGTGACGATAACAAATACACGCGTGCCTTACCTGGGACTCGAAAATAGAACGCCTCTTACCGTAAGCTGGCATGCAGCAAACTACATTACAGAGGAAGCATTCGGGCCGTCAACTCCGGCTGTAATGAGTCTAAATTTTTGGTAGACTGGGTTTAGCAACTTCAAATTTCTACAGGGCATCATTTTGAAAACAAATGTGTGAATTACTTAAATCACGGTCTAAAAAGGGGAGGTCTTGACACTTGCTATACTCGTCAGCAAGGAAATGTGGTTCCTTATTGTCGCCGATAGTTAAACTACTTGCCGAGCGCCACTTGTCATTTAATGAAATTTAAGCATAGCATTAGTGCAGCAGTGTTAGTATATTTGTAATTATTTTAATAAAACCTATGAAATTTTTATAAATAGATTATGAGTGTGCGTGTGTTTACTTTGAATAGTCATTAGCATGTTATATACAAGTTGTTAACACACATTAATAATAAAGAAGTGTGTTTTCTGTGTTTGTATGTAAAGCAAATGCTATGTAAATTGCGAAATTTTTATTACATTTTTGGGCACAAAGGAATATAAATGTTAAAAAAGGAATGATGTAGTTGGTTTGCAAAAAAAAAAAAAAAAAAAAAAAGTACCCATATGTATTGAAAACAACGTAAATTATTCGTTCTTAAAATAATTATATATAGTGTAAATCACAGTTACATTAAAATTATACGTCAAATGTACGAAATAATATGTACTTTGTACTAATATGTCGTCAAATGAAACAAATAAAACAAACTTCCATACTGAGAAAAAATTAGTTAAAAAATCACACTGTTTTAAAAAATTTGCAAGCTATCTTACATAATATGCCAAAATTCTTGATAAGTCACTGGCGAGGTAATACAAGGCTTTATTCTCATTTCCATTCAGATAAATGGCAAAATCAGAGTCGATATTTTACGGTTTTTTTTTTCGAAGTCGGTAGATCTAAAACAGTGCATGTGCATTTTTAAAAAATTTAAAACTAAGCCTTATAAATATTTTAGGTTAGTAAGTCATATGCCCCAAACATTTTCAACCGACTTTAATATGTAGCAGTATTTGTGACAAACAAAGAATGTGCCAGTACAGTAATGAAAACAGCGCCGCGTGAGAGACCAGCATAATTGCTGAACGTGCAGTGGGTGGACGCCGCTGTACTCAGGACAGTTTGCAAACACCTGCGCCGAAAGAATGCCAATAGGACGCTAGTTCCGAGAACACGTCAACACGGGCCCACGGGAACAAAACACGTCATCAGCAGTTTCGCCACGAGGCGAAAGGTAAACCAGGACAAGTTCATAATACAGAATCGTTAATAAAGGCACATCGCACAGTGAGACGTCGTCTGTCTGCAGCCAGCCATCGAGAAGAGAAGATGCTGCTCTGGACGCAGATCCATCCTGCACGACCGCATTTCCGTAATGACGACCAGCCTACGGCAACGATTCAACAGAAGGCGAGCGAGCAGATACGAGTATTAATACTAAATAAAGATGTGGCACTTACCTAATGTAAGGTCCAGAATAAGAGTCATCAAAATTTTTTCTTGCTTGCATTTTGTACATCTTTTAGTTTTATTTATGTTTATTTTTTATTTACACATGAAAACACTCTTAAAAATATAAAGAGGGTGGTATAGGCTTTCTACATTCTTTTGCAGAAAATTATTTCCACATTTTAAAATACATTTAAAAATGTAAAAATTAATTGAAAAATATGTCCGACTATTTTATTTACAAATTAAAAAATTAGTGATTGGATGATTTTTTTTATTGGAATTTCAAACCCTTTCGGAGTATTTCGTTAATTATGTAGTTGTTATCAGTAATTATTAATCGGCATAATTCACTTGCTATTTAAAGGGAAATATTAATTTATTGAAAATGTATGAATTTCAAAACTTTATTGTCGAAAAACACATTTTTAAAAAGTTCTATTTTAATGCATTTGTTTAGTTTTTCTTAATGTGTTAGTATAGTGTTATTTTCTTCTTCAGTAACACATATGTCCTAGTTCCTTTACAATTACATTAATATGTATTACACTGCTAGATACGGACACCGCTCAAACCTCAAACCCTGCTGTGACCATCGTCCGCATTGAGATTGAAGTGGGACTCACCGTAGAACACAGTGCGTCGCCATTCCTCTGTCAAATGTTGATGTTCCTGGCACCATTGACGATGTGCGCAGAATGGTCAGTGTTAACAGACAAGCAACACTGCGTGAAATAACCGCAGGAATCAATGTGGGACGTACGACGGACGTGTCCATTAGGGCAGTGCGGTGAACTTTGGCTGTACTGGGATATGCCAGCAGAAGACCCACTCGAGTGCCTTTACTAACAGCACGACATCGCCTGCAGCGCCTCTCCTGGGCTCGTGACCATATCGGTTGGACCCTAGACGACTGGAAAACCGTGGCTTGGTCAGATGAGTCCCGATTTCAGTTGGTAAGAGCTGATGGTAGGGTTCGAGTGTGGCGCAGACCCCACGAATCCATGGACCCAAGTTGTCAACAAGGAACTGTGCAAGCTGGTGGTGGCTCCATAATGGTGTGGGCTGTTTTTACATGGAATGGACTGGGTCCTCTGGTCCAACTGAACCGATCATTGACTGGAAAGGGTTATGTTCAGCTACTTGGAGACCACTTGCAGCCATTCATGGACTTCATGTACTCAAACAACGATGGAATTTTTATGGATGACAATGCGCCATGTCACTGGGCCACAACTGTTCGCGATTGGTTAGAAGAACATTCTGGACAGTTCCAGCGAATGATTTGGCCACCAAGATCGCCCGACATAAATCCCATCGAACATTTATGGGACATAATCGAGAAGTCAGTTCCTGCACAAACTCCTGCACCGGCAACACTTTCGCAATTGTGGACGTCTATAGAGGCAGCATGGCTCAATATATCTGCCGGGGACTTCCAACGACTTGTTGAGTCCATGCAACGTCGATTTGCTGCACTTCGCCGGGGAAAAAGGGGTCCGACACGATATAAGGAGGCATCCCATGACTTTTTTCGCCTAAGTGTACGGCCCGCGATAAACTGAGCACTTTTGAAAGCTTGGCTTAAGGTCAATGTTTCTCTCAATTTGGTATTCCTCCACCAAATGCAAAATTCATATTGCCACTGGCCTAGTGACTTTAAAAATGCGTCAGTTAAATAAAATTGTGAACTTGCTAGAAACATAAATGTGTTACTAGCGTGGCAATACATACTCTAATGTGTATACAAAATATTTGCTACAGATTTTAACATTACGCCTGCAGAATGAGAACTGTTGTAATGAAAGAACGGTGGCAAGTCAACGGAGAGCGTACATGCCGAGTACGGTACAGGTAAATGTCAGAAGTCCTCTCTGTATTATGAAGAGCGTATTGCAGGTATGTAGGGCATAGTTGCAATGTGCAGGAGGAAGGGAAGGCCGAGTGGGGTTGAGGAGACGGATAACTCACGTGAGGTGCTTAGTGCCTGTTGTCCAACCACTGCCACACTGTGCGTGGCCCGCCACTGTGCCTGCGCGCAACCTCCCAGCGCATCTGCGCACTTTGCCCAGCGCGCATGCGCACTTTGCCCAGCCCCCTCCCCTCGTAGTCCCTCCTCACTATTCCGCCCCACCCCATCTCCCCTCGCACTCAGCGTGGCCTCTCTCGGCATGCTGTCACCCTTCACTTAACTCTACAACTTTGTCGATAACCCATAGTTTGCCCGGTAACCAAGCAAAACGTTTTACTTGAAAAATACGCCATATTGTGGCATTAAGTTTTTTTAATATACGTTTACTTTAATTTGCTGCCTGAAAGTGTCATTTGAGCTCTTGGCAGATATTACGTAACGGCCAATGCATGGCAATACCATTTACCATATTGTCATTCAAGTTTCCTGGCAATGTTGCAGTTGAATTCCTATTAGGCATAGGCAATCGAGAAAGCCCAACGAATTTCTGTGGTCTAATATTGTTCGCCAGTTTGGTGTGCTATGGTTTAAAACGTATTCTTATATATATGTACACATACGCAATTAATGAAAATTTGTTATCTCTAGTATTCATTTGTATAGATGTAATAATACTGTATGCATTACTCAGCTGTTTATTAAAAGTTTTTTTATCGATTTCTTCATTATAATCATTATTAATCTGAAGCTAAACCGACCCTGTACCGAAAGCATTCTTCCGAAATTCTTCTGTGCTTAAAAAACCGCGATACTTTATTATTTGGCTACAACTGGTGATTTCCAGGCAACAGACTGCCTGCCAGTTTTCAATGAATGTTGAAGAGTCAAAATTTCCATTTTCCAAAATAAAAACACTTCCATTTTAATTGAATATTTGTGTTAACAACAAGATACTGCCGTACTAACTAATAAGCCTAATTTACATGGATGCCAATAGTTTTGACGAATACCTTAATATCGAAGATTGTAAGTGGGCCTTGACGTCTTGTTGACAGGGGTAACTCTAGAGATGGAACAAAGACATGTGCAATACTAGTGACACAAGGAGGGCTCTAAACCAGAACCCCTCGCACTTTAATACGGCATGGAACTAACTGCATTAAAGATGCAGGTGGCAATAGGATTACGAGCATCGACTTCAATTGCAATCAGTCTAACATTTTGGAAGACAGGGTTTAAAAACCTGAAATATTTTGAGGCCAGACTTTTTAAATCAAGTATGTGAGTCACTTAACTCATGTAAGTTTACGTGACCATCTGTGGCACTACTTGTACCCAAAACTTGGTGAGAATCGCTTGATTGGTCCCAGAGATATGGCATAACAACTCATTTTCTCATGTAGTGCCATCTTCATAAATGGCGGACAAATAATGTCTATGTTCGTCACAGATACTTATAGCATATATATTTCTGTGAAATTATTTAGAATATAACGGTAAACTTAGCATAACAGCCGTTAAAATATTTTAGCTACGTTTGCAGCTAACTACAGAGATATTATTTGTCCGCCATTTATGAAGATAGCATCACGTGAGAAAATGAGGTTTTATATCATGTCGCGATGACCAATCAAGCGACAAGTTACGCTTTTGCAGTCCAACTAGATTTCTGTGACTTAAAGGGTAGTTCATCATAGATACTGATAGCATATAAAGTTTTTGTGTAATTATTTGGAACATAATGGCAAACGTATAACTTGTCGCCTGAAATTGGTTGAGCTGACTGTTTCCCGAGATATGACATAACATTTTATTTTCTCATGTGGCGAAAAAATGGTGGAGAAAATTTGCTCTGTGTGCATATATTTGTTGTAATATGTACTGCCAGTATACAAAGTTTAGTTGAATTTTGTAGCATGGTTTCGTAGATTTTGCATACCAAGGCTATATATATATATGATGGCTATCTTCAAAATAAGTGTCTGGCTTATATAAACATGCCAAATTACATGGCCTAACATAGAACTACTTGTCTGTCAAAGTTTGTAGGACACAGTTGATTGTTTACAAATATATGACGTAAGTTATTCTTATGTTATGCTCTCTTACAATACGGTGGACAGAAGAAACTTTATAGACACTTTTCATGATCTTTTTATATACTACCAGCATTCAAAGTTAAGTTGAAATTGTTTGTTACATCGTTTCGTAGATATATCATACAGAGCAAAAGTGATTACATGGCCGCCATTTTGAAAATTACTGTTTCATCCACTGAAAATACCAGTTTACATGTTCTTTCATAGTACTACTTGTTTGCTCAATTTGGTGTAAATCGGTAGACTGTTTCCCGAAATGTAATAAAAACCTTTAAATTTCATTTTGCGCTATCTTACAAAATGGCAGGCAAATATGCTATTAGTAGACAGGTTTAATTATTGTAATATATACTATCAGTGTTCAATGACAGGTTGAAATTGGTTCCATGGTTTTGTTGATATAGCATATACAACTAAAATGTGACATGACCGCCATTTATAAAATAAGTGGTTGGCTTACTTGAAACATACCAGTTTGCATGGTCTGCCATGGTTCCACTTGTCAGCCTAATTTGATACTAATCGGTTGAAATGTTCTCAAGATGGCATAAAAATGTAATTTTTTAATGTGGCACTCTTTTACAATATGGCAGATAAAATAAGGCTATGTATTGGCATATTTACTGTCTTGTAACAGGTACTTTCAGCATTCCATGTTTGGTTGAAATTAGTTAAACGGTGTGATAGGTGTAGCAAATTAACCTAAAATATATGACCGCCATTTTTTAAATATGTGTCTCGTTAATTCAAATGGCAAATGTGTACATAGCTTACCGTAGTTTACTTACATTCCAAAATTGGTGGGAATCGGTTCAGTAATATCCGAGATATGATGTATGCGAAACCTTAATTTTTTAATGAAGTTCCATCTTTCAAAACGGTAGACTAACAACAATATTCCTCATGAATTTCAATGCTTAAATATGTTATTATCAACGTCCTAAATTTGGTTTAAATCGTTTGAATGGTTGCCGATATTACGTATTACACAGCTGTCTTGTAACAGATACTTACAGAATTCCAAATTTTGTTTAAATTAGTTAAATGGCATGATAGGTATAGCTAATTAACATAAAATATATGGCCGCCATTTTGAAAATAAGTGTCTCATCAATAAAAATTGCAAATGTTTGCATAGCCTACCATAGTTTACTTACATTCCAAAATTGGTGGGAGTAGGTTGAGTAGTTTCCGAGATATGATGTACGCAAAAGATTTATTTTTTAATGTAGTGCTATCTTTCAAAATGGTAGACAAGCAAAAATATTCCTCTCGAATTTCCATGCTTAAATACTATACTATGAACGGCCCAAATCTGGTTTAAATCGATTAAATGGTTGCCGATATGAGATAGCGTTAAACTTAATGCTCGCCATTTTAAAAATAGGCATCCGGCTTAGTCGAAAACTATAAAATTCACATTTTATTACAAAATAGCGGAGGTTAGACCTTGAAAAGTAGGTAGGTAGGTAGGTAAGTAAGGTATAACGTCTCGTCGACAGCAAGGTCGCTAGAGACGGATCAAGTTGCCCAGATATGCAGGGACAGGGCAGGAATTGGCCATGACCTGTAGTAAGGAACCATCCCAGCATTCGCCTCGGAGTGATTTCGGAAAACCATGGAAAACCAAAATCAGGTTGACTGGACCGCAAATTATTGATCACAGTAAGAATCATCGATTACATAATTTTTGTTAATGCATCTCTAAATTCTATCTGTAAATGTATTATATTGTATAACAATAAAAACTTGACATATTAAAGAATTTTTTTAATACAATGGAAATAACTGTCCTAATTTAATTAATAATGACTACAGTTTTATTGTACGGTCACGTTACAATTGTGAGTCGACTCTATATACTTTACTTTTATACATGAAATAAATTGCTTATATATCAAAACCAATAAACATTCTGATTTGTTTTGTTAAAAAAATATTATTATTTTGTAACTATAATTTTTTTCTACTATTCATTTATATATATTATGATGACGTAAATTTTTTTGTTGGGGACCTCCTAGTATTCACTGTTTATCTTTAAAACATATTAAGTGTTGAGAAACTACTGACGTTTTAAAGTAAAGTATGTGAAGTGTGTTACGTATATTTGTGTAAAATGTTATCGTTCCCTTCAGGGTGTAAAGTGTCAGTGGTATGCTTTAAACCCGTGGTTTGCGTTATATTACCCGTGAGCTGCGTGAACGATACAGCTGACAGTGTTGGACTCACGAGCACGTGCTCCGGAGTGACTGTGGAGGGGAGGGTTCGTGATGTCATGCTGATCGCTGCTGGCCATTACACGCGGTAACCGTAGTTCTGAACCTCATTAAGAAATGTCTTAACAAAATGCCTTCACAGTTTGTTTAAAAACATTAATTATAATTACTCTTAAAGGATTAATAAGGCCCCATGGTTTATGGTGAGGTACGTTAATTTATCAAATAAATCTAGGATTTTAATTTATTGTAGGAGATGCCTGTTCATGGAGGACGATTTAGAAACACTGTCACAGATGCTCACCTTCAAGAACTGCAAAAGTATCTTACTTAGATAAATTAGAGGCGGGTTGGAATGACTGACCTGCAGTGTAGGAAGTTAGTGTATGAATTCGCAGAGACAAACCACATCGCTCATCGCTCTGATAAGTAAGCGAAGATGGCAGGAGAAGTTTGGCTCAGCAAGTTCATGAAAGATTTCAACTTCACCATGAGAACTCCTGAAACAACATCCATAGGTCGTATGAAGGGATTCAACAAACCTGCGGAACATAATTTCTTCAGTATGTACTAATCTAGCTGCCGACCACATCGCGTTACTCTGGCGGTTATTTGCATACGCACGCCTATAACAGTTTTTTTTTTTGCTCTCCAGTGTATATTCTGTTTACTATATGAGTTAACTGTTCTTATGTTAATGACAAAAGGTGGCGTGTTAAAAGATGTGAATTGTTAAGGGGATTTACAGTTAATTTTGTAGTCAGTTTGTTTATTTTTCCTTCTGCCTTTAAAAAGGAAAATGTAAAACATGGATGTTGGTATGTGGAGGGATACTATTTAACTAGTTTCTAGAAGTAGAAAAAAATTAGCTTACCCCAGATATCAAAATTACTATGAATTCTAATGTTCATAATGTGTGTTTAAACTATTCCCTTATGATTTGTTGAAATGTGAGAATTGCTGAGCTCATTTTGTGATCAGTTTCAACCCTTTGAAAGAGGAAAGATTTAACATATGGATGTTGGTATGTGGAGGTTGGCAGTATTGTACGTTGAAGGTCGCTCGGAAGTTTTTTTAAACGAGATGTGTGAAGGTTTCTAAGAAAAAAAGATGATTGTAAAAGACTGCTACTATTTTTAACAAGCAACGAGACAAATTAATAAGTATCCTCAATTGCCATTCCCACGAAAAACTTCCAATTTTAGTTTTCATATATGCACTAAATCGTGATGTTATCATACCCCCGTCAGCTAATGGAAAAGCCATACTAGTATACTTTGTTATTTTAATGCTACCAACAAGATTTTCCCGCACCAACATATTTATGCAGTCTTGTGATACAAAAGAAACTGACGCACCAGAGTCAATTCAAGCGCTCAATATTACTTCTCCAACTAAAACTGTCGAAAACATCAATCCTTGTTCCACTCTTGCACTAAACGTGCCTACCATTCCTACACCTGTGGGCTTTTTCTTTAGCGGACAATTGTACGAAAGGTGGCCTCCGCGTAAAAAACACGTTATTGATTTCCGCATATCCCGCCTTTCATTTTCCGTTCCTATACTTACACTTCGCTCACACTCTTCCCCGTCAGAATTTCCATCCCGATATTCCAACTGTTTAAATTTACCATTCCCGTCTTCCCTCCTTTTATGCCATTTCCCGTTCTCACACTTTCCATTCTCGTTCCCATTCTTTACCTCTAACTTCAACCACACTCAGCCCTCTCTCGTTCCTATTGTAGTTCCCTATCTTATCCTTCTGAAAACATTGTATATGCCATGTGTCCAAAACGTGAACAAAATGTACGTTGTTATTTCGGTTCTCCTGCACTATTAATTTTGTGATGCTCTTATATAGTCCATTCAACTTGCGTGACTAGTTAAAGCAATTAATACAAAGCAACTTTTTTTTTTACAAACGTAAAAAATCTACTCTGGCCGTAAATTTCAAAACACAATTTCCACAAAAGTGGCTTCCTCACACTACAGTCCTGTTACCTTCACGTAAGATATTATATGTGATACAAATTCCTTAATAGTTTCACCCGTCTTTTAAGTACGTTCTAACAAGCTCAAACGTAACTTAGTCACTGCAGTGCTCGGCCCATCTTTATCTAATAGAGCGACACAAAGGTGTGCCAAATCCCACTGTGCAATCACCGCAGAACTAACTTCATTGTATTTTGCAATATTTCTGGCACTTTCATTAAAGCTACTGCAAATACACAGAGGTGACAAAAGTCATGGGATAGCAATATGCAAATATACAGATGGCAGTAGTATCGCGTACAAAATGTATAAATGGGTAGTGCATTGGTTGGACTTTCATTTGTAGTCAAGTGATTCATGTGAAAAGGTTTCTGACGTGATTATGGCCGCACGACGGGAATTAACAGACTTTGAACGCGGAATGGTAGTTGGAGCTAGACGCATGGGACATTCCATTTCGGAAATGGTTAGGGAATTCAACATTCCGAGATCCACAGTGTCAAGAGTGTGCCGAGAATACCTAATTTCAGGCATAACCTCCCACCATAGACAACGCAGTGGCCGACCGCCTACACTTAATGACCGAGACCAACGACGTGTGCGCAGAATGGTCAGTGTTAACAGACAAGCAACACTGCGTGAAATAACCGCAGGAATCAATGTGGGACGTACGACGGACGTGTCCGTTAGGACAGTGCGGCGAACTTTGGCTGTACTGGGCTATGCCAGCAGAAGACCGACTCGAGTGCCTTTACTAACAGCACGACATCGCCTGCAGCGCCTCTCCTGGGCTCGTGACCATATCGCTTGGACCCTAGACGACTGGAAAACCGTGGCTTGGTCAGATGAGTCCCAATTTCAGTTGGTAAGAGTTGATGGCAGGGTTCGAGTGTGGCGCAGACCCCACGAATCCATGGACCCAAGTTGTCAACAAGGAACTGTGCAAGCTGGTGGGGGCTCCATAATGGCGTGGGCTGTTTTTACATGGAATTGACTGGGTACTCTGGTCCAACTGAACCGATCATTGACTGGAAAGGGTTATGTTCAGCTACTTGGAGACACTTGCAGCCATTCATGGACTTCATGTACCCAAACAACGATGGAATTTTTATGGATGACAATGCGCCATGTCACCGGGCCCCAAACAATTTGCGATTGGTTTGAAGAACATTGTGGACAATTCCAGCGAATGATTTGGCCACCAAGATCTCCCGACATGAATCCCATCGAACATTTATGGGACCTAATCGAGAAGTCAGTTCGTGCACAAACTCCTGCACTGGCAACACTTTCGCAATTATGGACGTCTATAGAGGCAGAATGGCTCAATATTTCTGCCGGGGACTACCAACGACTTGTTGAGTCCATGCCACGTCGATTTGCTGCACTTCGCCGGGCAAAAGGAGGTCCGACACGATATTAGGAGGTATCCCATGACTTTTGTCGCCTCAGTGTATATCACACGGAGAACAGAGTCCTAAGTCTACTATTTTATCTACTTTTACCAGAAACGTAACAACCTTCGTCAAAGATACTACAGTAACTACGGATATCCTACTTTCCAAATGACTAGGGACATTTTTTACAATTTTTTAAATCGGAAATCTCCGCGCTGCAATGTTCGGGCAAGCCGCCGCAACACATCCAGACTATCCTCGGGGCGTGTTCTACCCCAGCATCTGTCTACATCTCTACAAAGGCGCTGTACCCAGGCCATCCTCACAGATGATCCTGCCGAAAATATCCTTGCTCGGACAGAAATGCAGCACCATACACAACATCTTACACTTCCAAAAATAATTATTTTTCCACAACTCATCCAAAGTGTCAAATGGAAGCAGAACGTCACAGGGAAAATATGACCGATACGCCAAGACGTAGGCTTTCACCCCTGGGCCCAACTAGCAGCACCCGGAGAACACCCGCTCCCCCAATGCATCAGCATCACAGCTTCCCCCTTCCTCTCTCCTAGCCACTGCATTCGTCACTGTTAACAACGTTAACAATTGTCTTGGTTGTTCCGTAGATGCCCAACAGTTACAAACGTGAAACGAAAGGAGGAGTTGAAGTGATGTAGGAATGACTGTTGCCGTGCTTGCTTTCAAAGAAGGGATGTCTTGCAATGCAGCCGTATCAGTAAATGGTATTCCAGAGACAACATTACATTATGTGAGGATGGCTGATGAAGAAAATAGATATTGTTTTTCAACTAGTGTTACACTGCTAAACCTTCTACTACCAAGGGGAGGGATAGTCAAAACACCCCAATTCAGTTTTTCAACAATAAATTTAAAAATGTATATTATTTGAAAGTCGTGTATTTTTCTATTTGTTTAAAGGAGAAGACATTTTCTTTTATCCGTAATGTTTAATTTTTTTTTTATTAAAGACAGAAATTTAAAACTACTTTAAAATATAGGTACGAATATATATAAATTTAATTATGTATATAAATTCAACTTTTGAATAGTTACATAATTTCTTAAATTCATATAATTATAAATTCTTATAATTTTTGTTAATTTAATAGGCTTATAATTTACCATTTTATTTTTTTGTAGTTTAATTAATATAATTTTACATTGGTAATAATACATTTCATTTCTGTAATACATAAAAGAATAAATATCACAGAGAAGAATCATAAAAATAATTATAAATTGGGTGTCACTTTGCTACCCCCGCCAGATGCCTCAGGAGCTTTACACATTGGTAGTAGAAGGATTGCTGTCTCCAGATGTGTGTGCTAATAAAACTATTTATTTAATTTGTTGTCGGAGATGCCTGTTCATGTAGGACGATTTAGAAACACTTACACAAATGCTCAGCTTCAAGAACTGCAAAAGTATCTTACTTAGATAAATGAAAGGCGGTTTGGAATGACTGACCTGCAGTGTAGGAAGTTAGCTTATGAATTCGCAGAGACAAACCACATCGCTCATCGCTCTGATAAGTAAGCGAAGATGGCAGGAGAAGTTTGGCTCAGCAAGTTCATGAAAGATTTCAACTTCACCACGAGAACTCCTGAAACAACATCCATAGGTCGTATGATTGTATTCAACAATTCTGCGGTAGATAATTTCTTTACCATGTACAGAGAAGTTCGCTTAAAGTACATGTTTTCACCTCATTATGAGTCACGACTTTCGACTGTGCGCAACAAGCAATCTAAAGTCATTTCTCTAAAGGGAACCGGCGAGTCACTAAGATTGCTCCTACAGAGTGAGGTAGAAACATCACTGTTGTTTGTTGAATGGTACAGGAGTATGTTCCACCTTTTTTGATATTTCCCAGAAAATAATGAAGCCAGCCAGAACTGTTGTATCGTCTTCCACCTTGAGCTGTTCGCCATTCTAATGAAACAGGGCGGGTGGATTCTGAAATGTTTGTAGTCTATTTGCAATATTTTGTGAATCATGCGAAGTCTAGCAAAACTGAGCCATCTTCGCTGCTTGTCAGACGTCACTATTGTCAAACGTTGAACCAGTTGCGTAAAGCAATTAAAGAGAAGCGCCGGGGAAAATTGAGCGCCGGTGTGATTTTGTTGCACGATAACGCAACACCTCACACGGCCCACCGAACGTCCGAACTGCTGCAGCGATTCAAGTGGGAGGTATGGCAACATCCTCCATACAGTCAAAACTTAGCGCCATGCGATTTTCATGTTTCCGGTAAGCT
Source organism: Clitarchus hookeri (assembly GCA_002778355.1). Lineage (NCBI taxonomy): Eukaryota > Metazoa > Arthropoda > Insecta > Phasmatodea > Phasmatidae > Clitarchus > Clitarchus hookeri. The sequence continues at coordinate 136,009 of NQII01003112.1, read as the reverse complement.
GAAAAAGAATCTCGGTGGACGACGATTCCGAAACGACGAGGAGGTGAAAGCAGCTGTCTCCGGGTGGTTACACAGCGCTGGAGGAGATGTCTGAGCATCCGGAATCGAAAAGTTGGTTGACCGTTCCGAGAAATGTTTACAGTCTCTTGGGAACTATGTGGAAAAGTGAACTTACATTGTATGTTGTCATAGCCGTGTTGCCTATGCATAGGTGGTTTCATACATGGCCATAACGTGGAAGTGTAACTTATTTATTGATTTGCCCTCGTACTTCGGGACTCTCCGCAACTATACAACAATTTTACATTTTAAGGTAGAAAATAGTCTGAACTTTATATTAGTATCATGTTCGAACAGATTATGTGCTTCTTTATTGACGAAATGCCCTCCCAAAGCTTGACGCCGTCAACTTACCTGAGTCTCTCTACTGCAGTTTACTGATGACAAAGAGTACCCGTGCAACTTGCGTAAGAGTAGTGGACACAGCAGAAGTGTTAATATTGTATAAATGTGTTAGAGCGTTACATAATTATTTATAATTTTTTTATATTAACATATTAGTCACGGAGAGTAGAGGCAACTCAGATAATTTCGCTACTTGTTTCTATTTAGAATAGTAATACAAAGTGTCAAAACTACAAATAGAATGTTTAACAAGGAGGCGTGAAGTCTTACCCGACCGACACCCCAACTGCATAAGGGAGACCATAACAGTGGACAAATACTACTAAACAGCAACTCATTTTTATAGTGTAATATTCACTAAATAAATAAATTTGAGACTATCGAAATGGTAGTGCCAGAATATATCTATAGACCTACATGGGCTTTAAAATATTACTGAACAAAACAAACGTATATTTTGTGACATATGGTAATAAACACATTAGTATAAATGACTAATATCTTACATCAATAAATATTATCATACCATTTCACAAACTGGAATACGTTGTAGTACTGAGCTTGGAATTCTGAGTTTCTTCTTAGAACAAAATAATGATAGTATCAAAATATTTTTTTATTGTCAATCTTTTCTTCTACAGTGATGATGTTATTTCAAAACGAGATTGGGGGCATTATAATGATACATTGTGAACTACCATAATACTTGCTTTTCGCAAAACTGCACGTATCTACATCAGGGCTGCCACATGGAAGAAGAATCCTGTAAATGGTTCCAAGTAACCCATATTGCTGCAAGTAGCCCCGGGTGATTAACTGAAATGTACAGATTTCATGTTGTCATGTATTAATTATATAAAATTTAAATAATTAGCTTTACATTTTAAATCAGTACGTTTAGAAATTCAGTGTATACAAAGCACACTATAATTCACTGCTATAATTATATTCAATACATTTTCTACTGTACAATTGCTTGAATTATGAATCTGCAACCATAATTTGCACGCAAATCGTATGTATCGAACTGTCTTAATATCAAATTAAATAAACAACTAAAAAGTGTAATTTAATGATATCCAAAAGTATAAAAAAGATTGTTTTCGCCTTTTTATACGAAATAAGTTTTGTTCCAAAAGTCCAAGGGTATGTCATATGTCACTACAAATTATACTAACAGTGGGCTTCGTCTTGCATAACTGAAAAGTTAAGTGGCAGTAAACAACTAAAGCTCAACATATTCGTTGATTCTCGTAATAGGATATCGTTTGCGTGGGGAAAGTTATCTGCGTAACATAAATTCCTCATAATGAAATGAGTTTCCTAACATTTTAACCTGTAGTAGAGTATGTGCTGGTTCAACGTGAAATAATTGCATTCTGAAAAGGTACTAAAACTTTTTATGAGAAAATTTAAATTGTTATGTACTTCCGGCGGCGTTAAGTAAGTGCCGACATGTGTTAAGTAAGTGCCGCTATGTACATACATACTTGGAGGTCGCGGTTGCCACACTGGCTCAAGCACTCGCCTCCCACCAAGGCGAGCTGGGTTTGATTCCCGGCAGAAACACCCCCCGGATTTGCGCATGTGGGAAACGTGCCTGACGATAGGCGGGTTTTCTCGGGGTTCTCCAACGTTATTCCACGTCCACCTCGCTAACTGCCAGGGGAGCTGGAACGTCTCCTCTCGTGCATCCTTGTCCTCTGGCAGTGACTTGACACGTGCGCTATCTCTGCCAGGACGCGCTGCTTCGCGCACAGTTGGTAGCCCCTGTAGAGTGCGCGAGGAGGGGTCGCAGCACGCACACTCGCCCCGAGAGCGCTCTGCGGTCTGCACGCTGCCGATAAGTGTGTTATGTATCGGAAGAAGTCGGCCTGCTGCGCGAGGGGCCTCATTTCGCGCTCCGCCACCTCGTAATTCACTCGGAGGGCGGCTGCAAACCTCTAATCTGGCCGGCACAGCTGCGCCCCTCCCACCTCGGCGCAACAGTGTCCTATGTCCCGGCAGCCAGACACATCACCACTGATAGCGTGCACTCCTGCAGGTGGCAGTTGTAGCCTCTGCCTTCTCGCTTCTCCGTCCCTCCGTTTAGAATGCGAAGCCTTGTGACATCCAACCCTCTCCTGAGTGAGTGAAGAGATTTGAGCGGCTCTTACGAGGTCTCGAGAGCCGACGAGAGTTAAAGCGAGGTGAGTATGGAGAAGCGCCGGAATGCAAGGGCGGGGGGAAACGTGAGATTCCCGAGAAAACCCGCCAATCAGCGGCATCGTCCGGCACGATTCCAAACATGCGTAAATCTGGGAGCGACCCTGCAGGTGGGAGGCGAGTAGTCTAACCACTACACCACCGCGGCTCCTACCGCTTGACTAGAGAAAGAGAGCATTCCCTCCTTGCTTTCAG
>NQII01003112.1:118888-133198 GCA_002778355.1 Clitarchus hookeri | reverse complement strand
ACAAGTGTTCCCTGCTCGGCCGTCATTCTGAGTTCACTGCCTGTGCCTACAGTTATTATCAGTACCGGAGGCGCGTCTGTTTTGCCAAATGCAATCCGGGCAAATACTCTGCTGCAGCAAATCCATATAATTCAAATGGATGAGGCACTTGTTTTCAAAATGGTGGCTATACAAATATTTTAGCTATATTTGGTACTAGCTGTGACCATCGAGACATCGAGGCTTTACAACCTCTTCTAGCCAGGCTATTGTCTAATGAGCAAAAATAAGTGGCCAATATGGCTGGCAAATAGGTTAGTTTAGACTTGTAGCGGTTAGTATTGCAATGAAGACTGTGGGGTCTGTGCCAGAACACGGCGTGATTTTTAACTTTGTGTGTTCCTCGGTGTCTCGGAAATCACTCTGGTTGGCTAAAAAGTACACATCGTTAAGTTTCCTGACAATAATGAAAGAGTAAAAGCCTGGGTGAACGCTATTTCGCGAGATAACTTCGTGCACACAAAGCTATCACATGTAAGTATACGTGTGTCTATCAACTTTATGAACTTTTAATAGAAAAAAAGGAACAATCAAGTGAAATTATTATAACTGCTGTGCGTGTTTGAGTGTACTAGCATGAGCAATACTAAAGGATCGCTTTTTTTTGCCAATACCTAGGCTTGATTGTTTCATTTACTCGAGATAAAAGCGATTTTTGCAGTATTTTCTGTTTAAATTTAATTGTTTTCAGTATTATTAATCACATTTACTGTAAGTATTTGAACTTGTTCATTAGTTAGTTTCTACAAGTAATTTCAAACAACGTGGTTGTTTTAAGAATATTATACGTAGCGAGATTCACTACAAAGATGTTATATTTACAATACCTTCTCCGTTGGTTGAACATTATTACCTAATATCGTTACTAAACAAACTACAATTCATAAATTAATGTTTTTATTTATACAACGAATGTATGATTAGGTTATAGTATATCTGATAATCGTTTTTTTTTGCTTCTAAATAGTAACAGAGTAAATACAATAAAAATTAAGAAATGGCCTACAGTTACTTTATACATTTATAGAATGTGTCATTAAGTAATATCTCTGAACATCGTTCTTAACTTGCTTACAAATGGCAACAAATTGAAAGCAGCGAAAATGTTGTGTTGTTCAGTACTTTACGTTTCATTTTACTGTATTGTTACATATTCCAAAAGAATGCCACGTTGCGATTGTATTGTCCACCACCAGTGACGTCAGATAGACGTCTTAGGGCCTTGAAATCTTGGTGGTCAGGGCCTTTATGCGTCATCTGGCCAGGCAAGGCTCAATCTCGTCCAGGACAGACTGTACTCTTGCAACGGCCCGATCCCCGCTCACTCAAGAGGTGAGAAGAATGGTATCATCGGCATATCAGCAGATTTTTCGCGCCTTCAACAGAAGGTATGTTACTTAAGTTGATATTGAACAGGGTCAGCCCGAGTATGCTGCCCTGAGGAGCACCTGCCCTGATTAATCTCGTGGTGCTCCTGGTGCCGTCAAGACTGACCCATCATGCATGCGATGACGGATATGACGCAGCGAACTGAATGAGATATGGTGAGAAGTGGTATGAGCGTAACTCGTGGAGCAGCCGAAGGTGGGAAACCCTGTCGAAAGCCTCCTCGATGTCCAACATGGCAACTAACGTGTGATAATGATGCTCGACAAACTTCGTGGCTTACGGAGAGATCCGGGCGAGCGGATGGGCCGCAGAACAGCCACACCGGAGCACAAACTGCTCGTCACGAAGTATGGAATGGCCGCTCAATGAAATGTTTGGTGGTGCGCCTGCAAGCCACACTCTCAAGTTACCTAGATAGTGTGTGAAGCAGGCCGACAGGGCGACGACTGCACGGAGATATATCTGGTTTTGCAATCGTCAGGAATGTTACCACCTTGGCCCGCTTTCATAGTGCAGGAAAATGCCTGTAATTTACTACTGCAGTGTAGCATGACGCGAGTATGGTAAGTAACTTAAATATTAGTTGATTGAGTTGAGGAGGATATTCTGTGTTTTATCCTCCCCAGGGGGGGGGCGGATATCTTGGACGATTGTCATGACCTCAGTATCAGTGGCGTGAAGGGTTTCCTCCGTGGTATCCTGTGCAAAGAACCACCAACAGTGGTCTGGTTGGTCGCAGCGCGGCGGGGGTCATGTGTTGGGCTGCAAGGTCGCTGCTGTATGTCGGCGACCAGGTTCGCCTTGTCAGATGTGTTATAGGCAACTTGCGTGACAGTTGTGAGAGGCGGAACTGCGTTGTAGATGCAGGTCAGGCGCTGCGTCACCTTCCACAGCCCTGAGTGGTGACACTTCACTTCTCTGTCCGACTGTTCATTGCGGTGTTGTCTCGCCACTGTCTCTGCCATATCCTGGGTACAGCTGCCGCGGTTTGTTTCTTGTAGTTATGATCTGTAGCCCTGCGTGCAACAGTTTCGGAAGCACCGGAATTTGGTCCCCGACAGATCACAAAACTCTCAGTCGGCCCGCGAATCAGCGAAACGGTACATGATTGCTGATCGTTTCTGTGAAGCGTATATTCGAAGTTCAAGTGTTTTGTAAGTCTGGGAAATTTAAGTAATGGGCAAAGTTGAGCAGGATTATCGAAAGCCCTGTTTGTTTCGTTTATGTGAGTGCTCTATCGAAATTTGTTGCCTATTGTTAAGTTTAGGTATTTAGTAATGGGAGAAAAGCGAATGAAAGTGTTGTTATAATTAAGGTTAAGTTTTGGTGATTTTTCTGCGTGTAGTTATTAATGCTTGACTTTTCTCAGTGTCTATTTTAATTTTCCAGCCTTTATGCCACTGGCTTTGTTGCTATTTGAGAGCAAGAAAACAGTGTTCCGAAATATAACTTAATGATTCGCTCATTGAAATAATAAAAAAGTAACCGATTTCTTTACTTTTCTTTGTTTATTAATGATGTTATATAATAATGTTTACCAACGGGGAAGGTATTGTAAAGATAACATCTATGGGGTGTATCTCGCTATGTATTATGTTTCTTTAAAGAACTATGTTATTTGAAATAATTTGTAGAAGGTAACTTACTAAGAAGTTTAAATACTTCAATAAATGTGTATAATTTTAATGAAAAATGTTTTATTTAAACATAAAATACTAAAGAAATCGCCTTTATGTGGAGTTTATGAAACAATTACTCTTCGATATATGCCAAAAAAATGCATCCTTTATAACTTATCATGCTAATTCACTCAAACACGCACTGCAGTGCTAATAGTTTGAATATATTATGCCTTGTTAATGACTTTAATGTCACTTTTTCTTATTGATACACTGGAGAGCCAAAAAACTGGTATAGGCGTTCGTATGCAAATAACATAAGTATGGAACCAATCAGAATAACGCGATGCAGTCGGCAGCGCCTATATAAGACATGGCAAAGTTGCTAGACGTGGTGTTATAGTCAGCGCACGAGAGATGGGACATAGCATCTCCGAGGTAGCGATAAAATTTGGATTTTCGCGAACGACCATTTCACGAGTGTACCGTGAACATCGGGATTCCGGTAAAACATCAAATCTTCGACATCGCTGCGGGCGGAAAAATATCGTGAAAGAACGGGACAAACTACGACTGACGACAATCATTTAACGTTACAGACGTGCAACCCTTTCTCAAATTGGCGCAGATTTCAATGCTGGGGCATCAACAATTGCCAGCGTGCGAACTATTTAACGGACCATCATTGATATGGGCTTTCGGAGCCGAAGGCCGGCTCGTGTACCGTTGTTGACTGCACGACACAAAGCGTTACGCCTCGTCTGGACCCGCCAACACCGCCATTGGACTGTTGATGACTGGAAACACGTTGCCTGGTCTGACGAGTCTCGTTTCCAATTGTATCGGGCGGATGGACGTGTATGGGTATGGAGACATCCTCATGAATCCATGGACCCTACATGTCAACAGGGGACTGTTCAAGCTGGTGGAGGCTCTGTCATGGTATGGGGCGTGTGCAATTGGCGTGAAATGGGAGCCCTGATACGTCTAGATACGACTCTGACAGGTGACAGATACGTAAGCATCGTAATGATATTTGAGAGGAGAAGTAATTTATATAATGTGGGTTTTAGATACGTTTTTGATAGCGAAGCTATTGTAACAATTCATTTATCTAAAGAAATAAATATACAGAAATTACAAACAATAAGTTTAGACCACTTAAAAAAGAAATCAATATAATGGTTCAAGCAGGTTTTTTTGTGTGCTTATTGCATCGGATATTATTTGTGATGATATGAGTTGATTGGGGAAGTATGCAGTAGAAGCGGCGGTGTACAGGAGGTTCGTCTTGTCAGCCAGTAGATGGCACTTGAGTGAGGCTACACCTGAGCCTTCGAGCCTACAGCTGACGGCAGCTGCGTTCTGACCAGCCTCGCACAACTGCCACCCTCTGGCCGGTGTAGGACGTAGGTCCTCACCTCCTCTCTCACCTAGCTGCTGAGGAGAGGTAGTTGTGTGATGTGCGGCCCACTTGCACCATGAACCCATGTATTTCTCAGGATGTTTGTTCGGGTCGGCATGGCGACTGAGGGTGATCGATGGCCGGTATTGATTGGCCGCGACCCGAGGCTTGTTTCTGGCTCCGGTCGCACCAACAGTGCTCCTGCAGCTCGCTGTCGTTTCACACTAGCGCCACGCCACTACATATCACTCCGCCCACCGACCTACTTCCGTGAGAGTTCCCGCTGTCGACAGGACTTGCATCACTAACGCACGTGGAGACGTGTGGTTTAACTTGGGATAGGTAAGTGCCGTACGAGGTGCTGCATGTAGCACATGTAGTTTTCTTGTGGCTCCGAGCATCGCCCTCCATGGCGTTACTGCTCAGACGCTCTAGCCACTGTCACCACTCGGGTCTCTCCTCTCGTACTAGCAACTTTCGTCCGTCAACTACTAGAGAGCGCTTTGTATGTTCTGTTGAAGGTGTAGGCACGAGAAGCTCGGAGATTTGTTTGGACACAGGGAAGACTTCAGGAAGCTCTGTGTTTGTGTTGATTGTGTAGTTGGGCCGCTGTTGGAACATCCTACAACACTCTGCAGTCCTACTCACGGCCAGGTCTCCCACTTGGACGACACGCACGCTAGAGGCTCTTGCCAATCTGCTTCTGTATCCAAACTACTGTTTAAGTCTGGCCTTTCTTGGTTAGTATTTACGAGCGTTTGAGCACTGGCTCCTGGCTGTCCAGGGCGCATCAGAAAATCCTTGATAATTTGGCATAAGTAGCAACATTGTAAATGAGCCTATCGTGAAAATCTCACAGATAATCCGGTGCTCTTTATCACTTGGAACAAACTTCTGGGTACTTAAAGTTGTCGGAACTTTCTTTAAATCATTGGCTAATACTAATTAAAATACTAAATTGTGTGACTCGATATTGCTCTGCGTTGAGAAGCTGGGCTGGTTGTCCAGTGATGTCGGTCGAGGTGATGAGGCATGCTCGGCTGGACTATCACACAGAGGCGTTCCAGCGACAGCGGCCACGCCACGCAACTCCGATACACCGCAATCGCAAATCTCGGCGTCCACCACTCTACAACTCGCTGCACACTAGAGACTGCTGAGGGCGGTCGTAGAGGCCAGCTCGCTGCAAGTAGCAACTACGTTCTGTGTACCGCGTACATTGTGGACACGCCACTCAGAACACCTGTTGGCTTTGCCTATTCTGTATACAGCTGCGTGTTAAAAAATATGTGAGAGGATGCATTGTGTAGAGCCTCTATTAAGTTCAAAGATTTTCAAAGGTGCGCTGGTCACTATGTTAACGGATATGAGGAGAGCCGAATGCAAGTAGTTAAATTGCTCTCGAATGAGAGTGCATGTTGGCGCTGGCGAGAAACTAGAGTGTGCAGCTCCGTGCACTGGCCCTCTCCGCTCCACACACGGTGCAGGACCGCACGACATCCATGCGTGCTCCCGGGGGCCCTACACGATATTAGGCAGGTGTGCCAGTTTTTTTTTGGCTCTTCAGTGTATTTGGCAACCGCGAGAATCTATTTCGTGACTGATTTACTTTCTATGCGCATAAGGGACATTCCAGTGCTCTTGTGCTGCCGAAATTTTCACCGCTTTGTACATTGTGCTCAAAGAACGACTTAACATTCTCTAAATAAAGAATTGTCATAATCTTGAGAAGTCCAAAGATATATCAGGAGATTGGGGTGGAAGTGTGTAGAAGCGACTAACTACACTTTAAAAAATTTCAAACACTTCTAACAGATGAACATCAAAATCAGACATATTTTGATAGTATCCACACATTAAGATTCACTTTTTTTTATAAAATTCCTACTTAACAAATCGGTTCAGTAAAACATTTAAAATCTCAAGGACGCAATGATACGAAGGAACTACAATTAAAAGACGGCGTGTGCAACTTTTTTTTTTAGCTGCGTATGTAATATATGAGGAATTTCTATTTGTAGAATAAGCTATTGATTTTAGTTTTAAAGTAACTAAAATATCGTATTAATATAAAAAAAACGCCGCTGATGTTACGAAACCATGCACGTGTTCCCAGTCAAGACAGAACATCTTAGAAACCAACATGCACTTTCTTAGTATAATTTTGAGGACATGTAGAAAATAAATATAATTGCGCTCTTGCTAGCATTATATCACGAGATTAGCATGACAAATGGGCTCACAGTTGTAAAAGGCCACAAAACGATGCTTGATCAAGCACTAACTAAATAACTGTGGACTGTGAAAACAAACAGCGATGCCAACAAAATATGGCGACTGACTGACGAGATGCCACTCACCGCCATGACGGACGACGAATAACTGGTTGCGCTGGAAGTGCAGTCTAGCCAATAGCAGCCTAGTAGAGGGAGCCACTGAGGCAGCAGGACGGGAAACTCGAATGCTGAGTCTCATATGTAGTGTAAGCCTCGCAGTCAGTAAATCACACTACTATATACATGAACGTCTAGTACACACGTCACGCTATATACAACAATCTAGTTACATCGACTAATTACACGTTTGTATGTAATGTGATGCGCGGGTGATATACACTGAGGCGACAAAAGTCATGGGATACCTCCTAATATCGTGTCGGACCTCCTTTTGCCCGGCGAAGTGCAGCAACTCGACGTGGCATGGACTCAACAAGTCGTTGGAAGTCTCCGGCAGAAATATTCAGCCATGCTGCCTCTATAGACGTCCATAATTGCGAAAGTGTTGCCGGTGCAGGAGTTTGTGCAAGAACTGACTTCTCGATTATGATAAATGTTCGATGGGATTCATGTCGGGCGATCTTGGTGGCCAAATCATTCGCTGGAATTGTCCAGAATATTCTTCAAACCAATCGCGAACAGTAGTGGCCCGGTAACATGGCGCATTGTCATCCATAAAAATTCAATCGTTGTTTGGGTACATGAAGTCCATGAATGGCCGTAAGTGGTCTTCAAGTAACCCTTTCCAGTCAATTATCGGTTCAGTTGGACCAGAGGACCCAGTCCATTCCATGCAAAAACAGCCCACACCATTATGAAGCCACCACCAACTTGCACGGTTCCTTGTTGACAACTTGGGTTCATGGATTCGTGGGGTCTGCGCCACACTCGAACCCTACCATCAGCTCTTACCAACTGAAATCGGGACTCATCTGACCAAGCCACGGTTTTCCAGTCGTCTAGGGTCCAACCGATATGGTCACGAGCCCAGGAGAGGCGCTGCAGGCGATGTCGTGCTGTTAGTAAAGGCACTCGAGTCGGTCTTCTGCTGGCATAGCCCAGTGCAGCCAAAGTTCGCCGCACTGTCCTGACGGACACGTCCGTCGTACGTCCCACATTGATTCCTGTGGTTATTTCACGCAGTGTTGCTTGTCTGTTAACACTGACAATTCTGAACACACGTCGTTGGTCTCGGTCATTAAGTGCAGGCGGTCGGCCACTGCGTTGTCCATGGTGGGAGGTTATGCCTGAAATTAGGTGTTCTCGGCACACTCTTGACACTGTGGATCTCGGAATGTTGAATTCCCTAACCATTTCCGAAATGTAATGTCCCATGCGTCTAGCTCCAACTACCATTCCGCGTTCAAAGTCGGTTAATTCCCGTCGTGCCACCATAATCACGTCAGAAACCTTTTCACATGAATCACTTGACTATAAATGAAACTCCAATCAATGCACTGCCCATTTATACATTTTGTACGCGATACTACTGCCATCTGTATATTTGCATATTGCTATCCCGTGACTTTTGTCACCTCTGCGTAAAGGTGCAGCTTATTTAGAGCTTCAAAAATAAGTACAATGAAAATTTACAGTTTCCTTAAAACACTGGCTTTATAAGTTATTTGCATGAGATGTATGTGAAATGTTGAACATAAGTACCTACATCTCTAGATATGTATTCTGAGTTCAGGTGAAAATACTAAATGGACTGTCTTAAAAAAAAAAACATGGGTGTTTGTACTTACGTATGGGCGTTAGAAGTTATACTTTTTTTTGCGTGACTAAAATAAAATTTTATTACTTATGCAAATAATTTATGTAAGTAGGAAAACGATCAAATCACCGAAGAAAGACATTAAATACAATTAATAAATGTTTGATTAAGGAACATAACTAAATACTTTCAAAAATTAACCTCAAATAGTAGTTAGGAAATGTATGTTCGATGCCAGCATAGTGCGTGGGACACTGGGATACCGAACGCTACCAAGCAAAGTATAAACATCATGCTCTTGCATTCCATTTCAACGGCAGCGAATTTTTAAGTCAGTACGGAAACCACCTGCTCTAGCATTCCTTTTCTGTGGCGGCCATTTTGTTTTCAAAATTTTCCAAAATTTTATTTTTTCAAATTTTTTTTTAATTTTACAAAATTTCCCACAATTTTATTTTTTTCCAATTTTTTTCAAAAAAATTTCAATTCTATTTTTCAAAATTATTTTCAAATTTTTATCTAAAGTTTTTTATTTTTTTTTTCGAACATTCCATGGCGGTCATTTTGCTGCGCAACATAGCCTCAGGCTGTGTCCCTAAGACGACGCCCCAACCGCATTACATCGCCCGAGGCTACACATTCAAATAGCCCGAGGCAATGCATATAGTCCCAAGCTGTGCGAGTGTCCCTATAACAACGCCCCATCGCCCGAGGTTGTGCGGGAAATTTCGACGGGTGCCGCGATGATGCAGTGGATAGACGACATGCAAAACGTCATGCTCTTGCATTCCATAGCGATGGGGAGCCGCGGTGGAGCAGTTGATAGACATACCTCAGGTGGTCCCTACAACGATGCCACGTCATGACAACCCCAGGCTACAGGGTGCCGCGGTGGTGTAGCGTATAGACAACTCGATGTCTGGGGCCGCGATGGTGCGGCGGATAGACGCCTCGTCTCTTGGGGGCCACGGTGGTGCTATGGATATATGCCTCGCTTCTTGGGGGCCGCGGAGAAGCGGTGGATAGACAACTCGTTTCTTCGGTGCCGCAATGGAGCGGTGGATAGACATAACCTCAGGTGACTCCCTACAACGACTTCATGACATAGCCCGAGGCGTCGCATGATTTTCGGAAATACAACGTGAAATTACTTTTTAGCATCAACGTCCATAGCCCCAGGCGATGCGTGATATTTAGAAACGTATTTGAAATTTTATATTTTTCTGTAACGTTACTTCAGGCTCTGCCGACGTCACCCGAGAAATTCCTTTTTAAGTGACAACAACCATAGCCCCAGGCGATGCATGATTTTTCGAAACGTATTGAAAGAGTTCCATAGCGACTGTGGGGCTGCGGTGGTGCGGTCGATAGACGACACACTGCCTCAGGCAGTGCGGGGACTTGTGCTAGCATTTTGACGGGGGCCGCGGTGATGCAGTGGATAGACGACATGTCAAACACCATGCTCTTACATTCCATTGCTCATGCCCCCAAAATATGGAGGAGTGACTCCTTTTTGGGCAATGAGGGATTGAGGGTTTTTTTCCGAGTCTTCCCAAATACCTACCACAATGCCCCGACTAGTCCCTACTTTGCTTCTTGGGGGCTGAGGTGATGTGATGGATAGGCGACTCGCTTCTTGGAGGCCGCGGTGGTGTGGTGGATAGACAGCGCGCTTCCTGGGGCCGCGGTGGTGCGGTGGATAGAAGAATCGCTTCTTGGAGGCCGAGGTAGTGAGGTAGATAGACTACTCGATTCTTGAGAGCCGTGGTGGTGTGGCGGATAGACATCACCTCAGGCGTGTCCTTATGACTCCCCGACTTCATGACATAGCCCCAGGCTACAGGCGGGCTCCCACGTTCACACATGTTGTTTTCTAAATTTCCCAACACAGCTCTCTACAACGAATCACCGTCGCCCCAGGCTGTGCGGCTCTTGCATTCCATTTCGATGTGGGGCTGCGGTGGTGCAGTGGGTAGACGACTCATTTCTTGGAGATCGCTGTGGTGTGGTGGATAGACAACTTACTTCTTGGGGGTCGCTGCGGTGTCGTGGATAGACGACTTACTTCTTGGGGGTCGCTGTGGTGCGGTGGATAGACGACTCGCTTCCTGGGGCTGCGGTGGTGTGGTGGATAGACATAGCCCCAGGCAGTGCGGGACTTGTTCTAGCATTTCGACGGGGGACGCAGTGGTGCAGTGGATAGACGACATGTCAAACTCCATGCTATTGCATTCCATTATGTCTGTGGAGCTGCGGTGGTGCAGTGGATAGACAACACGCTGCCTCAGGCGGTGCGGAGGCTTGCTCTTCCATTTTGACGGGTGCCGAGGTGGTACGGTGGATAGACGACGGATCAAACTTCACGCTCTTGTATCCCACGACTGTTGGATGCAGTGGATAGACGACTCACCAAACTTCACGCTCTTGTATCCCACGACTGTGGTGATGCAGTGGATAGACGACTCACCAAACTTCACACTCTAGCATACATAGACATCGCCCCCAGCAATGAAAATTATCACACGGCCGTTTTAAGCCCTATGCGATCTTATAAGCATAGTCGACCGTAATTCCCGAACCGTTTAAGATATAGTCGACAAATTTGTAACATACTCATCACCCCCGGAAGCAAAAATTATCACATGGCCTTTATACCCTAGGCGTACTTATAAGCATAGTTGGTCGTAATTCACGAACTGTTTAAGATACAGTCGTCAAATTCATAACATAGACATCACTCCCGACATATCGAAAGTGACACGTCTCTGAGTGGATACGCAAGGCTCTCGAAAAGGGGTCCCATCAATGACAAGCCAGCACCATCCATCTTGACTGAAGAATATTCGTGTTCATTACCTCAGTCATACAACTTCGACGAAGCGAGAGACTTATCATAAAGAACACTAACACACACGTGGATAAAGGGGTCTAACATGTTATGTTACGCTCTCCAACCATTAGCCATGCAAGAGAGACATCACTGCTACATGTCGTTGCAAAACACGTATATAAAAACAAATTATAAAACAAATAGTTATATACATTTAACAACCTAGGCATATTGTAGCGTAAGCAATTGGTTCCATACCTCTGTTATTTGCATATGCACGTCTATACCAGTTTTTTTGGCTCTTCAGTGTATAAGCAAGCATCATGTAAAATGTATATAATTTCGTTTTCGAGCGCGGCGGAGGAAAGCATGTTGTTACTACTACTACATTCATCTACTACGAACGTGTACTGTGCTACAATATTAAAATGGGATCAATGGTTGAAGACTTACCATATGTAACACCGACAACAGCAAGAGATCGTGAAGAGACATTGCAAGCATTACGATATCAATGCCACTATTGTGGAAATACATTTAGTAATAGATGTAATGCACGTCAGCATGAAAGCTCCCATTGCATGTTCAGCCCAGCATATGGTCCATACGGTATAAGAAGGCCACTTTCTGACAGTCAGTGAGTGGCAAGTTGACGTATACGAAACAAACAAAGTGCCATTTACAAAATCCTGTATTAGCTGATGCACGAACGAACAAAAGTTAAAATTATGTTGGCTATTCTGAGTGCACTATCGATGCACATCAGAAAAGCAGAAAATACGCGGATAAGAAAGAGTTCTTAGATTTATTAATACATCTTATTTTACAAGGTCACAAAAAAATGGTTGTTAGTGTTAAAAACTAAACTTCGTGATAATGTAGTTATGTATAGGTGATCAAAATGAAATGTACAATAGAACGTTGTGCTAACTTCAGAAAGCTTTTTCAGGTCGTATCATCCCTCTCCAACCTCGCTTTCAACATGTCCTTGATATTAATTCCAAAAACATATAGAAACATTGCATAATATTGTTGAATTATTTTTTCTAATAATTTGACGAAATTACAAGAATTTGAAATATATTTCCAGCCTGTAATATAAGAACTATCAACTTTAAAAAATACGCTATCTGTTGACCATAAAAACAGTTACTCAAAACTTCGCAGTGACGTGTTGCGCGCTATCTATCGGATATTCTGCGAGTTATTACCAGCCAGAAATGAACCTCTTTCCTGCGCGATATATAACGAATTTACAAACATATGCCAATAGTTATATTTTTCCACGAGCTCTGCATAATTTTTAAAGTAACATATATTTCATGTACAACGATTTGGAGTAAAAGTCATTTACATTCGGCCGGTAATCGTTCGTCTACGTAAATTATACGCCATATTGTTCTCTCGAACCCCATTTTATTGATTCCGTAGACACGCGTGAATAGTTTTTAAGCAATTCTAATGTTATTCCACGTCACATATTTCCAACTCGAATATATTAGCAATAACGTCCAAAGTTTGATAATAGATACAACAGACCGTCTCGCAAATGTTAACCCAAACTCACTATCTCGGACAAATTAAAAAAGAGTTAGCAAATATTTAATTATTTGCAACATTTTATATTTTTACTTTTATAACCTACTTATTTTTTAGACAAGTGTCAGTCTTAAAATATCTTAAAATTTGTTTAGCATAACAGTACAATGAGAAGTGGATTAGCTGGCAGCGTGTTGATAAAAAATACAGCTCCGACGTGACGGACCAGCTAATGGCGGAAGGATACGTAGTCAGATGTAGTCAGATGTAAACAGTGGCGCTACTTTCGCAGACCTGTCAGAAAGTGGCCTTCTTATACAGTTTTTTTTATACATTGTGTTCCACTGTGATAACTGCGATGATGTGTTTACCCGCAGTGATACTCTGTATAGACATAACAAGAAGTGCAAAGGACATGTTTATCGTTCATCGGCGAGCGAGTGTATGTATTGCGGCAAGACATTCAGTAAGCGCACCAGAACCAAACATCATGAAGATAGCAACTGCAAATTTGCTACCGTCCACAATACCTACACATGCGTTAACTGTTGTATGGTATACTCGAATAAGAGTGGCTTGAATGTTCACACCAAGAATTGTTTTGCAAAAAAACACTTACCATAAATGTACCGCTTGAATGAAGAATATGTTGAGCATGTATCAAATATGATTATGTATTCTTATTATGTCAAGTGTATAAATAAAGGGAAATTGTATAAATTATGTATATGTTATTAATTTATTTTAACCCTCGATAATATTAGGTTCACCTCCACCACTAGGAAAAAAACTAGATTTTGTCAAAGTCTGAAAGATAATTAATAGGTTTCGTATAGTGTCAAGTCACGAACTCAGTTCCCTATCGATAGGATGCTTGAGCAATACATACAGAAGCACTCACTACCAACAACGAAAATGACTACATGGGTGTATATATATGTTCTAAGCGTACTTATAAGCATAGTTAACTATAATTTCCGAACCAAATAAATATGAAAACTGTCGCGTGATGGTTTAGGGATTATAGAACGATGTTGGCTCACAACTACAACCCCTCGCCCCCCCGCCTAGCACACTTTGCGGGCGCCTTCGAGGCGGCACGTGGAACCTGGCAGGTGGAAAATTTCAGTACACGTGGCGCTGAGACGTAGGCCTTCCCCCTTCATCCCCACCACCCCTAGGCCTCTAGCCGCCGTGAGATCTGTGCAGTGCAGGGAATTCTCGAGATATCACCCAAATAATCAGGTGTATTTCGCCTAAACTCAGAAAATACGCACCACGGAAGTTTAGCTGACGATAGTAAACTACGGGCGAGTTACCCCTCCCACCCCCGCCTAAAACTTCAGAAATCAGGACACGTGTGGTGGAAGGCTTTGTTCGGCGTTCTTCCACTTCACCCCCTCACCCCCTTCCCACCCCCACAAGGCGCCACGTGCCGACAATTAAGACTGAGGGCTTGCAAGCATAAAAACCCCTTTTCGAGAGTAGGAGGG